>JBAMNC010001357.1:600000-832500 GCA_037902135.1 Cetoscarus ocellatus | reverse complement strand
ATGCTTCATAATGCAGCATACATTTTCAGTAGGAAACAGGTCTGGACTGCTGCTTGGATGGCAGCATATGTTGCTCAAAAACCTGTGTGCCGTACAGCATTAATGGTGTCTTTACAGATGTGCAAGTCACCCATGCCATTGGCACTAACACACCCTCATACCATCACAGATGCTGGCTTTTGAACTTTGCACTAGTAACAATCTGGACGGTCCTTTCCCTCTTCAGCCTGGAGGACACAAAGCCCATAATTTCCAAAAACACTTTTAAACTTCAGTCAATCTCAGATAAACTTGGGCCCAGAGAAGCCAGTGGCTAGCTGGGCCCATGTTCTGGTTGATGTATGGATTTCACTTTGCATGGTACAGTTTTAACTTGCTTGTTTGTTGTCTCAAACATTTCCCAGTCTTTTGTTGCTCCTGTACCAGTTTTTTTTGGAACATGTTGCAGGCATCAAATTTGAAATGAGCAAATATTTGCAGAAAAAACAATGAACTTTATCAGTTTAAGCATTAAACATCTTGTATTTGTAGTGAATTCAATTGGTTATAGGTCAAAGGGGGATTTACAAATCATTGTTTTCTGTTTTTATTTACATTTTTTACAACATCCCAACTTCATTGGAATCAGGGTTTGTATGTATAATGTTCACAAGTGTGTTACCTGGACTGCTGTGAGCTCTCATCCACATGGTGATAGACCACCTCAGAGTTAAACATGGACAGCAACTCTATTTAACACACAGTTATAAATAAAAAGGCATTAAATACAGAATGTATTATTTTGACTTTACAGGCTGATGAGGAGATTTGAGCTGATGAAAGCTCTAGCCATGAATCCTGTTTCATGGAAAATGTAAGTCACTGACTCCAGCTTTATGGCCCTCTGTCTTGTGCTTCAGAGATAAACTTGACCAATCTGTGATATTATTGTTCTGAGAGCTTGGCTTTCAGGTGTGACAACATTTCCTGTGACATGTTCCTGGCTACGACCTTGAACCGAGCTCTTGGTAAACTGTAAATGCTTCAACGATGTGGTGGGATAATCGATTTCTACTGTGAAAATCTGTCTGTTTTTACATCTCACTATGGAAAAGAAGGGTGAATGAACAATGAACAGACTTTAAACATTAATAAATATATAGAGTATAATCAGTGAAAGTGCAGATACCATTACCAAACAAAAGTATCTTACATAATTATGTAATTGCTTTATGAGTTTATAAACTTACCGGTTACTCTGTTAACCACTCTGGATGCTTCCTCTCTAAAGATTAAGGCAGACATGATATTAGAAATAGGGGCAGGTCAAAAAGGGTTTTTATCTTTATTGTGATTAATTTTACTTCAGTAGCTTAGTGATAAAAAGTGTATTTGTGCTTGTCCTGTTTTCCTACCTGTGAGAAACGGGCAGTCCAAGGCTGTAAACAGCTGAGACATCGGCAGGCCTGAGAGCGTGGACTGATGGAAAAAATAAAAAAGAAATAATGTTTCATCAAATGTAAAAATTAACTTTCAAGCAAGCAAGACAGAACTACAGAAACACTTAGTATCTCAAACTGATAAACAGCTGGATAAGATATACTTCATTCATGCTGCTGTTTCAAGCCACAATTTTTACGCCCTGTTATGTTTTGCCTTCACTGTGACTGTCCTGTGAAACCCCAACAGGAGAACAAATTCTCCAGAGGAAGTATCTAAAGCATAATATTGATGAGGGCAGAGCATACAGACTCAGCGGAAGATGGTGACGCTGCATGTGTGTGTCTGTTTTTGTGTGTCTGTGCCACACTGTCGCCCTCCTCCAAAGCCATACTGCGATGTGAACTCACACAAATATCACCTCCTCGTATAGTTGTCTAGAGGTGAAATGCGGACTGAGCTTTTGAACAGACAAAGTGCGAAAAGGGCTGTAATTGACCCTTCGTCGGCTCTCTGATTGGTTCAATGACCAACCAATCAGAATCAGAGAATTGCTCCTCAAAGCAACCATTGTCGGGCTACCCCCAGTCAGGCACTTTCTATAGTCCCGTCCCAATACCCACACTTGTGCCCTAAAGTCTTCTTTTAGTGCACTTTGCTGAAAACTGTTCAGATTAGAAATGGGACGGTTTGGTAAACGTCACTAATTTCTGTTTGCATTGAAAAAGACGATCTATAAGAAAAAAACAACAACAAAATGAAGCCTAACAAAGGCCATGCAAATTACTCTCTATACAGTTCTGCTGATTAAATTGCTCAAATATCACCAAAGTGAAAATAATTTCCCGAGTTCTTTTCACAGTGCTGCTGGATTTTATTGAGTAACACACATTCATCTATTAGATATGTTAATAATCTAATCACAGACTTCTCTGTTCTTGTTATGGTCATGAAACATGAAATTTTATTTATTCTGTGCCTTGTGAATGGCTGCTCATCTCTGCCCTGAACTTTATTAAAATGATGATGAACACCATCTGGTCTGTCCCTATGAGAAATAAGAGCAAATGAAAGTGAAATTTGCTTAATATCAGCACATTATTTAACATATATGACACTTTTGCATAAGGGCAGAAGTGTGGATATTTGGACAGGGCATGTGTTAGTAAAGTCCATTTTGATGCATTGTTGTAATCGTGATTTGTTATTTTGATACCTAAATGCTAAATATCACTAAGAAATCTTGCCTATGGTAAGAGGAAACATTTCAGTTGTGTCAATATTTGATATTCTAGAGTTATGAAGCCAAAAATAATAAAACTCATTGTTGATGTGAACAACCAGTAAGATGACTTCACTTGGGTCATTCACCAGTAATATTTTTCATAATTTTTACAGACTCATAAAGATTTTGACTTTTCTGCAGTGACCCTACTGTAGATTTGTCTCATTTTTTTCACTTAGACAAAGTTTTAAAAAGAACCAAATGAATTAAATATGAATAAAAGTTGCTAAAAATTGAGTTATAGGCAAGAAACGATAGATCTTGTCTAACCTAGTAACAGTAACTAAGAAGGGCGGGGCTTGACAAAGGATCACTTCCTGTAAAGGGCGGGGCTTGACAAAGGCTCAATTAAAGATCTCAGGTCACTTTACCTGATGAAGGTGGAGTTGGAGACGCCGGTAATGGAGAGCAGAGTATTGGCATGTATCTTTCAGACTGTGGCAACAAAAGACAAAATACTTCAATGAGGGAGAAATATGTTGTCATTATATTATACAGAGTTAATATTGATATACATTTTCAAACAAACGTATGTCTGACACACATTACCTTCTCTGATTTCACTGCTAATGGTGCATGTTGACGAATACTGACAGCACCTAAATGTGAGACAGAAACATAGCTTGAAAATGACCACAAAAGAAGAATTGTAAAGGTGACTAATCAGACTTTCCAATTAAATAAAATGAAAAACTAATTGGAGTCATACAAACAGCAGCTGTACAATAAATAACCAATCTCCATTCTGATTATCTTGTTTGATTTTTAGGTCTAAAAGAGGCAGCCATAATTACTACTGGCTCTTTTACAAGGGTGTAATATTTCATCACATGAGCTTTGATCAAAAACAACTCCATATATTGCTTGTGTTACCATAGAAAGTTTGTCATGTGATAAACCAGAGTAAATACTGTCATGATTTCAAACCCCAATCTACTGCATACGTTACACTAATAAGAAACAAATCACTTCCTATTACACAATCCAGACAGCCCACATTCTGATTCAAAGAAATAAAGCCAATTGCTTGTAGATAGGACCTAATTTCTAAAAATAAATAAATAAATAAATAAAGGCAATGGTCTTTATTGCGTCAACCTACAGTGTGAGCACAACCATAACTTTCCCCCACAGCAATGAAATGTGCACAGTCAGAAGTGGAGAGACTACAGCAAATAAAAAGTTAAAGAAAGCCATCATGGACAAGCCAAAGACATGAAACTCACCTGTGATCTGTGCACAAGCTGCCACAAGAGCAGCCAGAATCAGGAGTGCAGACCTGGCCATGATGTGTTGAGATACTGAGCTCTGTCCACGCTGAGAGAGTCTCGTGCTGCTGTCCTCTCTTTCCCTCAGACAGAGAGTGAGTGAAAGAGTGCTCTGCACCTGTGAGGGCGTGGAGAGGAAGAGGGCAAGGTTTTATAGGAGAAAACATAAGAGAGATGAAAATGGAGGCTTCTGTGACTCCCCCATCCTGCCGCTCATATCTCTATCTTATCGATTTATCTGGATAACTATCAGATATGCTACAGTCACGCCATCTGTGCTTTATCTCGGTGTCCATCTGTGTGCAGCCAATTGTTCCTAAAGGATGTAAACATGTTTTGTAACAGACCAAATTGGCACATTGTTGAGGATTAATGATAAGTTAAGCTCCTGCTATCATTTTATCAGGAATTTTTTGGATAAAGTCCAAATACAATACTAAGTGACAGTTATGGCTGTCAGGAGGGCCGCATCAATACTATCTTCTCCACCAGAGAGCCAACTTATTACATAAGGTCTTTTCACACATGAAATTTTAGTTACTTTTTCAGCAAAATGTTAGGGTAATCTACCCAAAAATTCCCTGACTTGTTGGTTCACTCCCTCTTGTCAAGAGGAATTTCAGGGTTGTCTGTCAGTCAGTGGAGGGGTATAGAGGGTATGTATTGACTTATTAAAGAATGAGACTGCACTTATGAGGATAAAACCTTGAGTGTTATCTATTAAAGGTTGTGTAATCAGACAAAATTGCGGGAAGGTTCTGATAAGTGATGTCAATTGTTTTTGCAAAGGCATTGTTGTAAAATTATTATCTCAAAAGTTGAGTAATGCATAACCTTGAATTTTTTTGTGAAATTGATCAAAGCAGCAGCTAAATCTTCTTGACCATGAACTGACACTTCATGTCACGTACACACGTGTCTGAATGACACAACAGATTTCTTAAAGGTAGAGAGGATGTCCAAGACAATGAATGTCCTTGGTGCCCATGCACATCAGAGACTTCTGAAAACGATAGCAGAAATGGTCTCAATTGTCATGAAAAAAGTGTGTGCCAAAGTTGTCCCTGACTCCTGATCAAAAGGAAAAATGTAAACAAATTTGAGGAGACATTTTAGAACAAATTGAAAGAAACCCAATTTTTTTTCTGAAAGAGCGATTAAATGGGATGAAACTTGGATCTTCCAATACAATCCTGAGACAAAACGTTGGTCGGTGCATTGGAAAGCACCATCATCACCAAGACTGACGAAAGCACGATAGAGCAAGTCCAAATTCAAGACCATATCGATTGTTTTCTTTGACATTAAGGGTATAATTGTGGTGGAGTGGGTTCCACACTACAAACAGGCTCTTGAAAAACAAAAGTCAGAGAGGACTGTTAAAGACTACAGTTGTGGTAAAACGGTTTCATTCTTCATCAAGACGATGCGTCAGCTCACACTGTACTCTCGGTAAAGCAGTTTCTGGCCCAAAACAAATCACAGTGCTTGATCACCCTCTCTGTTGACCTGATCTAGCAGCATGTGACTTTTTCCTTTTTTCCTAAAACTGCATCTGTTGTTCAAATAATCACATTTTGAGTCCGTGTCAGAAGTTAAGAAAAGAAGAGCAGAGGTTCTGAGACAACTGTCCAAAGAAGACCTGCTGCACTGCTCTGATCAGCGGAAGTCCTGAATGAAGCAATGTTAATGCAGAAGGGAAGTACAATGAAGGAGAAAGACACTGAAAAATGTTTATGTTCAGTACAAATTGATTACATCATCAGTCTTGTTTTCAGCAAACCTTGTAGGGGCCATGTTGAGGTGGCACTAAAGGCTGTCTGATCAACAGCAACTCCCCTTGGACATGCAGCCATGTCAATCATGGGCTCTTTGAATCCTTCAAGACTGATTTGTCTTATTTGTTCTATGTTTACAGTTGATATTAAGGACTGACTGATGGGCCCCAGTGTACCCAGGAGTGCGCTAAAGCTCTAAGAGGCTCTAAGATCACCAGTTGTCCTCACCGGAAATACAATATCCTCCATAAGCAGGAGTATCATCATGGTCATAACAATAACCATTTCGAATTTCTTCATTTCCACATCACAAGACAATGCAGTTTTCTGATTTTTAAAGATTTCATTTGATTGTATTGAAACATTTTATAAAACAGGTGGGACAGAGAAGAGCCACCATGTTAATCCACAGCACCTGCTATGCACCCAGTGATAATTACCATAGAGATTTCCATAAAACTCAGCTGGCCATAAAAGAATGAATTACATTCTCTTTCTTTACTGGCATTTCAAAAGTGAGTTTAACAACCTACAAAAGGTGACCCTCTAACAAAACTGACATAAATGTGATAAATCTCTAAAATAAACTGTTAGTTCCTGATTACATCTCATATAATTTTAACATGTAGATGTAAAACTTTGAGCTAGGTTACTGATTTACTGAAGGCTTATTGCCAAGATAAATTTTGTCATTCATTAAATATCAGCAGTGTTATATAACACTTTTTAACAACCATCGGATTAAGAAAAACTGGATGGTTCAGTTTTGGAGATGAGATGAGATATGATTAGATTGTTAAAGGCTTAATTAGTTTGTCCTTAGATTGCCTGGACAGATAGTCTGACCCTAAGAGTCATGACAAAGTAAGACATGTTATCTTGATGTGATTTGTCAGATTTCTATAAGGCTGCATAAAGTGTTTACAGTGTGTTATAATGAGGTTAAGGATCAAATAACACTGAACAGTTTGCCTGCCATTTCTCCAGTCATTTGATATGAATTTTGTCATTTCTAGTGCTTTAAGCAGAGTTAAAAGCAAGAGACAAAAGACAATACGGTTTTGATATCATTAAAGACATAAAATTATCGAGACAAGGGCAGAAAATATAATTCCATGGTAAATGATTACTGTCCTTTACTTTTGCTAAGGCAGTAAATTTTTATTTATAGAGCACCATTCATGCATACAGCAATTTCTAGCACTTTAAGCAGAGTTAAAAACAAAAGAGACAAAAGGCAATCTGGTTTTATTATCATTAAAGACATAAAACTATCAAGAGAAGGACAGAAAATATAATTCCATGGTAAAAACTTATTGACCTTTACTTTTGCCAAGGCAAGAAAATTTACTTATAGAGCACTATTCATGAATACAGCAATTTCTAGTGCTTTAAGCAAAGTTAAAAACAAAAGAGACAAAAGACAATATGGTTTCAATATCATTAAAGACATAAAATTATCAAGAAAATGACAGAAAATATAATTCCATGGTAAAAACGAGAAACAAGAAAAATATTTACTTAATTAAAAGAACAGAGGACACAAAAGGAAAAGAACAATAAGAAGAGTACAGTGGTAAATACAAATGTTTTCAGACTTGTTTTAAAAGAGTTCACAGATGTGAAGAGTCTCAGGTTCTCTGGTAGTTTGATCCACAGGTGAAGAGTGTAAAAACTAAAAGCTGCCTCGCCCAGTTTAGGTCTGACCCTCAGGACAGTGAGCCTCTCCCAGAGGACCTGAGGGAGACCTAAAGGTGTCTGCATGTAGAGAAGCCTGATGTTTTGTGGAGAAACCAGCAGTAAAAAAAAAAAATGTGTAATTAAAAACAAAAAAAACTCTGTTCTGCCAGGGTGAAAATGTACTGTCTGATACATTCCTAAACTAGTGGACTACTTGCTCACATAGTTTTTTACCAAGTGGTGAACCTTGCCCCATCCTTGCTTGTAAACAACGGAGCCTTTCTGGGATGCTCCTTTTACACCCAATCATGTCACTCACCTGTTTACAGTTTAACTGTTCAGCTGTGGAAAGTTCCAAACAGGTATTTTTGAGCATTCATCAACTTTCTAAGACTTTTGTTGACGCTGTACCATCATTTTTTTGTAATGTGATGTAAACAAATGCATCTTGCCTGCATCACATTCCAAAAAAGCTGTGATGGGTGTGTTAATCACTGTGTTACATCACTTTGCCCTTTAACATGATCACTAAGCTTTTGAAAAAGACGTCGCTTGGATGGCAGTATGTTTCGCTGCAAAACCTGTGTGACTTTCAGCTTTAATGGTGCATTCACAGATGTGTAAGTTACCCATGCCATGGGCACTGACACACTACCATAGTCCCAGCTTTTTTGGAACGTGTTGCACCAATCAAGTTCAAAATGAGTGAATATTTGCAAAAGATACTTAAGTTTATCAGTTTCAACAATAAATATTTTGTCCCTGTAGTGTAGTCAATTGAATGTAGGTTAAAAATCATTCGCAAATCATTGGATTCTGTTTCGGGTAGCACGGTGGCGCAGCAGGTAGTGAGCATGCCTCACAGCAAGAAGGTTGCTGGTTTGGAAATACTTTATTAATCCCCAAAGGGATATTCGATTGTTTCAGTTGCTCTTATACACAGTATAGCTGTAATAATATCAAATAAAGCCATTAAAATAGATAAGAATCCCCCGTTCCCTCCTGTTCGTTCCCTGGTGTCAGTCAGGGCCACTCTGTGTAAAGCTGGCATGCTGTCCGATGGATGGATGTTTTCTGTCTATATTTACACTATGTCCCAACTTCATTGGAATTTGTGTTTGTAGGTCTCCTGGTCGTAACTACCCAACATAGTTTTGAAAAGCACTCATCTGTTGTGTGTATTTCATGTTACTCTTAGCAAAAAGTAGTATACTTGAAGTTCATTCTATTTGGTATGCTTGAATATAAATATAGCAATTATACTAAGGACCACCATTACTTGTAGTGCACTAGAAAGAATACTAATTTAATACTTTTTGAGACTAAACTGGAACATTTTTAAGTTCATAAAAGTATACTTTAAGTATACTTTATAAGGGTATTTTAAGCTTACAAAAGTGCACTTTCAAGTATACAACAAGGACACTTATCTATATATTACTAGTGTACTAGGTATATACTTCTAGTCCACATTATAGTTTATTGAAGTATACTTATAATATACCACATGTACACTCTTCTAGATACTGCCATTGTACTCGTTATATACTTTGAGTCCTTGTTTTACTTTCTTGAAATATACTTTAGGTATACTGTTATGAACTAAAAAAAATACTATTTCTTGCTAATTTACTAGTTTACTTGTTGTTATACTTTAAGTATACTTGTAAAGTTCTAATTTCTTGTAATTCCCCTTCATGCACAGATTAAACACAAAAGTTCTGTATCACAGTCAAAACTATGACACACCAAAGAAGAGATACAACAGTGCTGTATGCTTGAAAGATAGTACATTTTGTATAATTAATGACTTATTTTTAAACAAACGTGTTCACATCAAATTAATGCTTTTAAACCATGTGCCAAACTATGTTGTATTGTAGCTGGGGTATTTACAAAATCAGACAGGCCTGTATGTAAAGATTCACAGATCAATGACCAATTACTTTCATATATAAGGTTAAAACAAAATGATTAAAACAAAATGCATTCTTGTTGAAACAGATGACACTGTATTCATAACACCATTGCCAAACTCTAATGAAAGGGACTAGAACTTGATCAATAAAGTCACGTCAAATGTTTCTCTGCTTGTGTGTATGTTTTAAGATATATAAATATAATTAAATTGAGCACACATACTATTTACAGTGTACAGTATTTATACTTTTAAACTCCAGCACTATATGATCTTGAACATGCAAGTTTACAACAGGGGTAATACCTCAAAGCAAATGTATGTAGTGAAAAACATTTTTATTCTGCTACATTAAATGTAAGCACAATGACTTGATCTTATTCTGTACCTGGATCAAGATATTAGTAATTTTTAAAACTACTTTTTAAGTTTTAGTATTAAAGTTTAAGTGTAAGTCTTAGTATTAATGTACTTCGTCGTAGACTTTTCTTTATACTTCAGTATAAGCCAAGTATACTTCACTATACTATTCTTAAGTATATAAAATGAAATATATAAAAAGAAAACTTCAAGAATACTGCCCTAGTTTTTAGTATAAAATAAGTATACTCGTAGTACAATAAACTAATAAATTACTTTTGACTAAGGGTGTGTGAGTGTGTTATCAGAAATATGTTTATTCAAAACATAAATCTGACGACGTATGTTCACATAATGAAGGTCTTCACCGAACAATGTACGCAGCACTCTTTAAAACAGTGTTAGTGATGTTTATAGTGGTGTGCAGTGAGACTTCAGCCCAAACAAACTCACCTGTTACTGTAAACTCTGCAGTTCTGTCTCAGGTAAATGTTTCTGCCTCTCTGCTGCCATCTTGTGGAGCCTCGTCTGCCCGCCGCAGCGCCATGACCGGATGTTGATACTGGTTCGTCTCAGGCAGACAGGAACAGCTGAAAAAGAACAACAAAGACACGACGACGACCGCAAAAACAACAGATGTCCGTCTGAAATAGACCATAAATACCTGTGACATTAGCGCTGGTGGACACGGTTCCCTCAGTTGGAGCAGAGTTTTAAAGGTATGGCGTCGTCTCTTTTACTTTGTCGTTAAAGTCCGTGTTTGGCTCGTGCTTGTTGAAGTTGTTAGCTGGAGGCTAACGTAACGTCTTGTTCTTTTGATTTGATTAACCAGCGACAGCCTACAAGAACAAAATGTCCTCAAACATCGTCTTACGGACCTGAAAATCAAGTCGTCCTTTACTGTCGTGTTAAAGCTGTGTGCTTCGATAGAGGAGGATGTCTTTACCTCTACAAAATGGCTTTTTGTCAACACCGTTGAAAGCTCAGCTGCCATCTATAGTCAACAGTCCTCATGACAACTGAATGAGGAACAAGAAGTGCCTGTTCGGAGCAGCGAGATGTTAACAGTGAAATTAAGATGGACGAACTCTAACACCTTTAAATACGGCTTTAAATGTTAACAGCGTTAATTATCCATTTGTCACAGTGCTTAACAAATTTATTAGACCACCCAATGTAAGGAATTTGACACAGCTGCTCTAAATTAATAGTATTTATAATTATCAAAATCCTTTTTTATTTTTCCTATTATGGTCAATGCACCGATATGTAGAAGCTTTTTTAACCAAATTATATTTTTACTCACAAAATGCAAGTATTATTGTTGTCAATGAATTTTCAATATACTGTTTAACATAAAACAGAAAAAAATAGTAAAGCACAATATTAATTTTTGTTCAACATGCCAAATTATAGTTATTTACTTGCATTCCTGATAGGGATGGGGTAACCAACCTCAGTTGTTAATTGATACCAACTCCCTCAAGGACTTGATAGCATTAGTCTTTTTTGCTTACCCATTCTCTTATCAATTCCTTCTCTTCTTTCTACATTCCTTGTAAATCAAGGATATCACAGCCTCATCAGAGGCAGTCAGCAGGAATGACAACAAAGAAGCCAAATTCATGGCAGACAAGGGGAAGAAGTGTTAAAAATTGAGTCTTAATTTTCAACAAAAAGACATTTACTGTACAACTTTAAGTTAGTGGAAACATCAGCAATTTGCAGAAGCATTTATCCGTGCAGAACAGCATTTAATATCAGGAGTGACTTGTGTTTGACACTGTTGTAAATTATGTCCACACAGAACATCAGCCGGCATCGACAAAGGAATTGTTTGAAGAATCATACTGATAAGCAGAATTGTTTAACAGTATTGGTATCGATAAAATCTTGGCAAACCCATCCCTAATTCATGAACAGGATAATTAGTTTTAGTGGTTGAATGTCACTACTTCTCAGAGAGGTCCAGTGAGCCAGCTGAAATTTGTGCATTAAAAGGTGTATTTAGCTTGAAATGGTCAAAATGTTTGTCCAATAAAAATAACATTTAAATTCTATGTTTTTGAAAGACTTTTCAAATGTTTATGTTTTCTTGTATTTATGTCTGGTGGTCGAACAAATTTGTTAAGCACTCTATTTAGAACCAGCTACAAGTTTGACAAGGGACAATGTAGTTGTTCTAATAATGTGTCAACTTAAGTTAAGTAATTAGACCAACTTTACAGAAAAAAATAATAAAGGCAGATGAGATAAAAACATTGATAAAGTTTATACCACAATAAAAACATTGTATTTACTCAAACATCTATTAAATGCCATCAGTTTTAAGTTTATTACCAATAAGAGCATGACAATTAATATATAGATTGGCAAAATCTCCCATTTGGCAACAAAAAAGTATATTTAATCTAATCTACACCAGGGTGCCCAAATTCAGCCTCAGAAAGAGCCAAAATTTAATATATACAGTTTAAGATTTGGGCCAAACAGGATCAGCATTTATTAAACAGTGTAAAACTGACTGTATTTTAATAAATTTGCACTGCATTTTTATTTTAAGACAAGTTTAAATGTCAAAGTAAAAGCACTGACCCATGTATTCATCTGTTGACCACTGATCACAGTGGTGTTAAAGCAGTGGGAGGAGAGGTTGGTGCACATGTTCTGTATGGCAGCTGTTGAAGTGCAGTGTGAGAATTGTAGTATGAGTGGTGGGAGTGTGTTTTAACAGAAGGCCATTAATAACAGTCATGAAATTATCTCGCGGACTGTATTTAATCATATCCTGGGCCAGGTTTGGCATGTGTGCCTTGAGTTTGACATATCTGCTCGACACTATCTGTTTATATAGGTCTAGATATAATTTTTTTGGAGGTAAATAAAGGTCCTGCTTACATTCAGACATTTTATAGATGTTTAAACTTGTGTTTGAAATATGCAAAATGAAAACAAATCGTAAATACAGATGCCTTTTTTTTCTTCTTTTTCTTCTTTATTAAGATCCCCATTAGCACTAGCAAAAGCATTGGCTATTCTTCCTGGGCCTTTCGAGTTCGGGGGTTAAGTTATGGTGCACATTATCGGATTTTTGCTGATATTTTCAAACTCATTGTTGCAGATAAAATACTGATATTTTCATCAAGAGCACAAAGTCTTAACATTACAAAAATTGACCTGTCACTTTCAATGTGATGATCTATTTGTGTAAGGAACTGATGTAAAACGAGAAAAACAACATTAACCTCGTGAAAAAAATAAAATGATTTTATAAAATGTACTCATACAGGGATGATAAGATGAAGCATTATGTAACATTTGTGTATTTTGCCGATATTACAGCTGATATAATGGATAAAATTGCAAACATTTTAAAACTTCCCATTCCAATGTCGTACCTAAAATATCGTACATCCCTAAGCAGACTGAATGATGAAGTTAAGTAGTTAAACTCTTTTTGGGGCGATCCAGAAAACTTTAAAAAGTATAACAACATCTTACAAAGAAGATGTATGAAACTGTAATATGGATGGTAACTGTTGTTTAAAGTATCGTGTTGTATGGGCATTTTATTCCTGCTGTTTTTGGGGAGTTTTCTTTAGCTTGTACAGGGTAAGTGAAAGAAGCCAAAGGCTTCAGCCTTTTTCAGTAATAGACTGACAAATTCTTATATAACTTGTTTGTTTGGTAAGGTGTACATGACCAATATAAGCTATTTATCAATTGATTAATTCCTTAATTGAGTGTCTCTTTTATATAAGATGAATTAATACTATAATTATTTTGCATATAAGCATTCTACTGTAAGGCTGGTACCATTTTCTATTTTGGCATAAACTATAATGAAGTAAACAGTATTGCTTTACTGTTTGTTAAAAAATAAATTCAGTATATTGCCCAGCCCAAAGCCATAGCCAGTGTGCTGTTGTGCAGTGTTATTTGTGGCCATGTTTTTTGTTTGTTTGTTTTGTTTTAATAATAATAATAACATCGTACTTTGTCTTTTTTATCTTTTGCGCTAGTTTATTTCTGTTTATTCACACACTGAGATTTAACGATGGGACGCATCTTCCTGGACCACATTGGTGGAACTCGCCTCTTCTCCTGTGCCAACTGTGACACAATCCTGACCAACAGGTCCGAGCTCATCTCTACACGCTTCACAGGAGCCACGGGCAGAGCTTTCCTCTTCAACAAGGTACAAAGACATGTATATCGAAATATTTGTATAAGCTTTCACCATGTAGTTTTCTGTTTGAATCTGGATCTGATTCCTACTAAGCATGCTGTCAATTGCTTCGTACTCTCACAGGGCTTTCACACCAGCACAGTTCTGGTTCTGGAACCGGTTCTGTGCTGGCCTCTCAGAACCCTGGTGATTTATAGCGAACCAGTCCGTGTTCATACCAGTTTAACTGGAACGAAAGTAGGAGGACGTTATGCCTTGTTACACAAGTAGTAAAAAAAACAGCTGGTGAAAGGCAGATTGTATCAATATAGTAAAAGCGTTTGTTGCTGTACTTAAGGTTTTTGTTTTCATCCAAGCGTGTAACAATTGTTGATGATGAGGAGACATAGAAGACGTATGTAGAAGGCATCTGATATGTAAAAAGTGTGTGTGTGTTCCTGTACAACATGCCCACTGATGATGTCACGGTTCACGCTCTGGAACCATCTTTTTTTTGGTTCCAGCCACAAAACAACTTTTCAGCTTTCCAAACCAATATTTTTACGGTCCAAACACACTGGCCGCTTCAAAAATAGACATCTTTCTCAAAACCCTGAAGACTACAGTGATCAAGCTTCTGTTAAAAAAACAAGACTTGCACACATCTGAAGATCTACTGATGCAGCCAATTCAGATCGGTCATTCAAAATCATGGTGAAAGCTGACTTTGCAAAACTCTGCTACTTTTTGAAGTAAAAAAAAAAAAAACAAGGCATTTTCTAATCTAGATTTAAGTCAAACCACAATACCAAAATATACACACAGATTGCATGTAGAGCTAAGACTGGAGACAGTGCTAACTACTCTTAATTCAAACAACCAAATAAATACATTTTTGTAAATTTATATTCTTTAGTGATTAATTTCTTATCTAATGGAGACTTGTTTTTTATCTCTCCTAAATTTAGCTGTTCTGTCTCTATGTCTTTGATTTTGTAAAGCCCTTGGATTGCACTCATGCATGATAACTGCCATAAATACTCCTCAAAAACATTTGGAAACATTATTTTGGTAGATTATTTCTTTCTTTTAATAATACCAAAAAGCCTGTTTAGTTACCTATTCAACAAGGTACAACTTGTGAGGATCATGCATTCATGGAATGAGTAACACAGCTAAACGTGTTGGTACACCAAATAAGACTCTGCATACAGAAACACCAGCTTCAAGTTGCAGGAGATTTTGTCACTTTTTTTTTTTTTTTTTACACTACCCACACGTTTAGCTGTGTTGTTCATTCCACAAACGCACACTCCTTACAAAGTCTACCATGTTGTAAAGGTGAGTAATCAGGCTCTTGAACAATAGAAAATACAATACCAACTGGTATTATTAAAGGGATGAATAATCAACCAAAATAATGATTCCAAACTTCTTTTGAGGAGTAAAGTCAAACTGGCCTTGCTTTGCTTTATAGTATTTGTCCATTCTTGTGATCTCCCCTCCCAGGTGGTGAACCTCCAGTACAGCGAGGTGCAGGACAGAGTGATGCTCACCGGTAGACACATGGTACGGGACGTCAGCTGCAAGAACTGCAACAGCAAGCTCGGCTGGATTTACGAGTTTGCCACAGAGGACAGTCAGCGCTACAAGGAAGGACGCGTGATCCTGGAGAGGGCGCTGGTGAGGGAGAGCGAGGGCTTTGAGGAGCACGTCCCCTCAGACAACTCATGAGCCCTAAATCTTTGGATTACTTTTTTCCTCCTCTCCTTCTCCTTTTTCCCTTTACCTCTGCGCTGCGCACCTACACCTGCAGACTTAGAGCTCAGTGAGGTTTTAGCTTCACCTGTCACACCGTTCTCCAATAGAAGACTGGTTCGCTGAATAGGTTCCTCTGAAATACTTCCTGGTTTTGGCATCACAGGGCCCCCCCGATCAGCGGGAAGCACAGACAGTGGGTTGTAACTTCACTTAGTCGTACACGGTCACACAAGGCATGCTCCACACTTCTTTTCTTATATGATTATCAAACGTGCATGATCTCAGACACAGTATCACTCGGTTGTTGTGTTTTATTTAGAAAAGAGGCTACACTCTATTCAGAATGAGCCGTCACTGTATATTGCTTTAATGGGGCTTGTGCTTCTGTGTCGTCAATGCATTTGTCACTGGTGAGCACTGGATGCAAAAACACCGCAGACATTACTGATATATCAGTTTCTTGTTAGTAGGCAGTAGTGTATTAAATGTATAAGTGTTTAAAATCTTTGTTCCTATTCAAAAGAAACCATAAAGACTGCACAGATTGATGTCATATTCAAGTAATCATTGTGTTCGGTGATAAGAGTGGCTCACATTTATGGCGATTGATGATTTGCTTGAAGTAAACACAAAGTGATTTTCATGTCACATTTATGCAGTATTTGGTTGTGGAGGCGACGTGTACAGCAGACAATCATACAAGTGAGTGATCCTGTAGTTTTTATTCAGCTAGACTAATCTCTCTCTTATGTCTGTGTGGTGTGCTGCGTGAAGAGCAACTTGTCACTGCGGTGACTAATGACGAGGATCTTTTACCCTCCAGCTTTGTGTCTCCAGTGTCATGGAGGAGAAATATGTGAGATGTGATGGAGACTTTTTCTGGCTGCTTGCTGGCGTAAATAAAGGATAACAAGCAATCTTAAGCAACTCCAAGGAGACAGGTACCAGTGAACAGCTCACAGAGAGACAACAGGGTTGTGGTACCTAAGTATATTTTACTGTTGGACCATTTGGGATTAATTAAATTAGGCAGAAGTGGATTTGTGACCTATTTTTTTCTATTTTAAACCAAAACATGAAAAAGTTGAAGTAAAGCTGTTTTTCCACGGAGCAGTCTGGTTCATTTTGGCTCAGTATGGTACACAATCACAGGTGTTTAAATTTATGTCTGACTTTATTTAACGAGGAGAACCTCATAGGAATAAGGAATCTCATTTACATGAGTGTTCACATCCATAAAGTTACAGATATGAAACAATTACAAACACAGAACAACAGAAATAACCAATCAATTCAGTGTCAAAGCAAAAAATCATCAGTCAGAGCATCCACAGCCTGCTTCATCTTCCTCCAATGCATTTACCGTGGTTTCTCGATTATAACACACACTTTTTAGCTTTTAAATAAGCTCAAATTTTTCGGGTGCGTATTATACACGAATACAAGCAAAATACTAACCATAGTTTCATCTGGCCAACATCGTGATTGCAACACGTCTGATACAAAAAGCCGAAATATTCTCTTTCTCTGCGAAAACATATGCAAACACAGAGCACTGCCATCTTGTGAGCAAGGGACGCAAAATACCTGCACTTTGATTGGTCTAAGACGTTGGCATGCTGCTCTCTGATTGGTCGGTACACTACGACTGAGCATGCTTGGGCAGAAATCGAGTAAATGTGCATGTGTGAAGCAAAAGGTGTTTACACATTCGTTTGAGAGAGAGAGAATCATGTATTTGTTGTGAAATTTCTGAAATTTCATTGATTAAAACTTTGAAAAAAGGTAATTTTTGAGTTGTCTGAGAGAGTAAGGTTTGGGCAAAATTTGGATGCCTGCTATATGTGAGTACAGTGTTTTTCCATGCAAAAATCATGAAATCTGGAGTGCGTGTTATAATCAAGAAATTGTGGTAGTCTGCTTTTAAACAGATTTAGAGAGACCAGCTCCTCAAGACACAGTTTTTCCTAAAGCAGATTCCAGTCTGCTGGAGCCGCATGTCTGAAACCTCTTTTGCGCATTTCAAGACGAACTTTGGGGACAGATAGCAAAAATAAGTTTTGTGACTGAGTCACAGAGCGTGAATATGTGGAGGCATGCACTGTGTCATGTGCCAGGTCACTCAGTGGAAACACAGATGATGAAGCCATTTTTTCCTTGCTTTTGGTTCAAAACAAAAGAAAACTTGAAAATCAGTTTCAAAATAAAGGTTGGGTTTAATTTTTGTGAATTTCTTGTTCTGAAATCGGGAAGGGATTGAAAGTAATTATGAGTGCAGTAATGTGAGCCTTAAGAAACAGATTAAGAAATGTAGATAGTTGGACAGATACTAAGGATGCACGATTTTTGATTTTTAGTCGTTGTCAGATATGTTGATATTTCTGAAGTCATTATCACAATACCAATGCGAAGAATTATATTTTCTATCAAGAGCTCAGAGCTTACAGTTTACTAAAACCGACCTGATTTTTTCATGATGACAGTCTATTTGTGATAGAAAGAGATGTAAAACAAGAAAAACACATCATAATATCCTTTAATATATGATACTTTTGATTAATAGATGTGAACACTCAGTGAAGATGAACACAGCATTATGGGACATTTGTACATTCTGCCATTATATGGGATATGTGAGGCCACCACGTATGGCCAAAAAAATCAGCTGTAAATATTGGATATTGTTCATATCAGATAATTTACTTTTATGCTGTTATTGGCTGATGTCAATATTGTTCAAATAATTTTGTCCATCCCTGCTAGGTGCCACTTAGTTGAAATTACTGCTACAGCTACATCTACTTAAATAATTAATGGTATTGTTGCTATTGTTATTTATTACATATTAATCTAATTTAAAGTAGAAGCAGAAGTAGTCATAGTAGTTGTTGTAGGAGTAGTTTTAGAAAAATTCATCTTACCTGTTTACGAATGTAACAACAAAGACAGAAACTGATATTGCTGTATTTTTTTTTTTTTTTTTCAGTATGCATTGTGATTTATTTAAAAAAAAAAAAAAAGGAAACAACTTGAGATTAATGCAGCTTTAATATTTATGTTCTATCTAAGTTTGTTCCCTGGGCTTTTATTTTGGCATAATTACTTTCACTTGTTTCCATAAGAACAAAGTTCAACCTTGTTTTATTTCCTCCTCTCGTTTGTTCTGTTGACCAAAAACAAGAGAGAGGCTCCCTGCTTTTGGGGGGAAGGGTTTGGGAGGGCTCAAACAGTTAATCTGTATTTTTTTGTATTCTAATAGTAAATTATACTTTGGTACCCTGACAAAAAAAACCAGACATTTACAGAGTAAATCATAACATGTTGTACTGGAAAAAAAACAAAAAACACATCAAATATATGTACAACAAGCTTGAGCCATCATTAATGAAAAAAATATTAAAGACAACTTGAACTCCATTTAGAAAGTGACCCACCTCTTTCATTAAAGAATCTGCTTAGAACACACTCTGTCATAAGATGGCTTTTTTTCTTAAAGCAGCTTTAATGGACCCTTTGTCCTCTGAATACGCTCGAGTTTCCATCATACAAATTCAGTTTTGTGTTGAGATTTGAATCAAAATGTCAAATTGTTTAAAGAAAGCTTCCCAATCTGTGTGACATTTGAGGTTATTTTTGGAGCATGTTTTAGCCCTGGTGAGACATTATGCCATTTCAGAATGTACAAGCCTGCAGGCGAAACCAGAATGGTCCGGTCTTCACTGCTGACACTGTTCATGTTTTTAGTTCGCCTTTACAAGGTCATGCAAAGACAGTACAAGATGTCATTTCTATTCAAATAAATCATCTTGATGGATTAAACAGGACACCATCCATCTCCCCAACTCAGTGGAGTGTACAGTCAATGACAGGTTTTTATTTTGTTTTCTTTTATTGACATGCCATAGTTTTTATTTTCTTTTGGTTACTATGATTTTATTGGTTGGTATCTTATTGTATATTTTCAGATTTACTGGCTTTAGTAAAAAAAATTCTTGTGTGGCTAAGGCAATGTTTTTCTTTGATGTGATTTCTAAGTAAACTAGTATTGACGGGTTCATTGTCTTTGTCTCATTTTACTTGTTATAAGAGCTTTTAATACACAGTTGCAGCAATAAAAAAAGAAACATAAATGAAAGTTCTTGCAGAATTTAGAAAATATTGATACATATTTTACTACACCAGCAACAAAATCAGAAGTACTATACACCCATTATTGTTTTTGATTGTTTGTCGTAACCAACTATTGCAGACAAAAAACTGCTTGAACAGCATTATGTTTGAGGCAGTGCATCCTTTTGTCTCTTTGCTGCCATGTTTGATTTACTTACTCTCTCCTGCACAGTGAACGTCACCTCCCCTGCAATGTGACAAAAGATATTTGTTTAGACTTAAAAGTATTTGATTTAAGTTCTATAGAATCAAAAGCGTTGTTAACATTTAGAAATAATTAAAAACCCCGATTCCAATAAAGTTGAGACATTTTTGACCAGTGTTTAACTGAATACACTACAAAGACAGAACTGATAAACCTTATAATTGTTTTTTATTTATTCTATTTTGATTTTGATGCCTGCCACACGTTCCAAAAAACCTGTTCACCTGTGGAGCATTCCAGACAGGTGTTTTTTGAGCATTCCTCATCTTTCCCAGTGTCTTGTTGCCCCGTCCCAGCTTTATGACCTCCACCAAGGAGGTTATGCTTTTGCCTGCTTATGTTTGTTTGTTTATCAGCAAGGTAACGCAAAAACTACTGGACAGTTTTTGCTGAAGTTTTCGGGGGATGTTGATAATGGCCCAACTTGAAAATGATTAGATTTTGGTGGTGATCCAGATAACCGCCATTAGCGAGCGATCTTTTTTGCTCAAAAACTGTCTAATAATAATATCAACATGATTCTGAGTGCTAGGTGTGGGTTTTCAGGGTCAAGGAATTATATTATGATGGTAACTTTATCATGGAGCTATTGCTTATAGATGTAACAGCTACTTTGGCAGAGGTTTGCGCTCTCTGAGTGCTTTCTAGTTGGAACGTGTTGCAGGCATCTAATTCAAAATTAGTGAATATTAACAAAAAGTACAATAAAGTTTCTCAGTTTGAACATTAAATATCTTATCTTTGCAATGTATTCAAATGAATATAGGTCAAAAAAAATCTTTTTGTCCCAGCTTCGTTGGAATTGGGGTTTGTAATCTAAGTTAACATTCTGCTGCGTTAACATCCACAAAGGGACCTTAAAGTGCCCTGAAGCCACATGATATCATTTGAGGCTGAGTCCTGTAGGTGGCAGCAGGATACTGACAGACAGGCTGATCTCTGAGGATGTTTCTTTTCGTTGGATGAATGATGCTCAATCCCTCGCCTTCCTCTGACGTCTGTCTGCCTGGCAGGATCTGCTCTGTGAGGCTTCACTGCAGTCTGCAAATATATGTCAGGGTTTTTACTCTGTGGAGCATGAACATTAATGAAGTCCACTGCAGTGTGTGCATACAGATGCGTACCCAACACAGACTGATTTATATTACATGAAAAAAGCACATTCATGACAAAAACATTTGAAGTATCAAATCTGTTGTAATCCTTTTTGTACACTGCGGTTTGACTGCACTCTGTTCACAAATAGGCAGTGACGACTCCCTCCTAATCCTCCCACAAATATTGCAGCGCTGCCGTAAAGTTATTTTTAGCCCTGATACTGTTGGAGGGCTTCTTTGTCAGTGTGTCTGTGTCACAGTGCTGGAATCAACAACAGGTCTGCTCCTCTGCAGTCACTTCAATCACAAATATTCATTTTTTGTTGAACACACAGTCCTGCTCTCAGCTATTTTTGCCCCACTGCGGTTACTTACTCTTGTTTTGAAGGATCTGGAGCATGGACGGACAGAGAAGATTGATCTTTTCATGACTAAATCTTGAGCTGTTGAAGTGCAGGACATGGCAAGAGGGGACAAAAGGAGGCTTGGTCTCCCCAGGGATCACTGTCCTGTTTTATAATTCACTGTGCTCTTTGACTTTGTCCCTGCTTAACCTCTGGATTATCTGCTGTCTTTATTGAAAAAGCCAACACGCCAGATGAGGATAATTACACTGCCTTCTTGATCCTATTAGTCCACATGCAACTGGATAGACGGGGCACAAGTGGAGATGTGGCGCACTCTTGACTTGTGTGTTCACCGTGAGCTTTTTTCCACTTAAACAATGCTCTTAGACCATTATTTGAAGCATTTAGATTCCCCTTAAATGGTCTTGGCATCCTTGCTAGAACATACACTTTCAAGGCTGTGGGGGATCAAGTACTAAGGTCACGTGAACTTGTGCGAAACATTCAAACAGATAAAAATAATTTGTATCAAAATAGCAAGTTGTGACAACAACCATGTATTTTGTGTTGTTTAGTTGTTTCAGTTGCTCTTGTATAGCAGTAGGAATATCAAATAAAGACATTAAAATAGATAACAGCATAAAAAAATAATTAAAAAAAATTAAGTAAGCAGTTTGCAACATGCAGAATATTCAAGCTATCTCAGCTTCCTTAGGCAAGAAAAATAAGCAAAATAAGTAAAGTGAGACTATGAACAAGGCCAAGGAATTTACACCATTAACATTAACAATATTTATATTTTAACTACAATATGACAGCACTGTGTGACAGTAGATCACATTTGACTGGGTATTGCGCTGGATATTACATTTGCTTATTAACAAATATCAGAGGTGTTTTTAGGCCTCTATGCAGATGGCAGCATGATGTTTTTGTGTAAAGTCTTAATTCAGTATCTCAAGAACACTACGAGGCACTGTCCTCAAGATGTGCCAAGACGTCTATACTATCAAAGGGATATTCTGACTAGATTTTCAAGGTCAGAGGTCAAGGTTATAACGTCTAATGTTTATCATTTGCTTGTGAACACCATCTATCAAGACAATTTTTAAGAAATGTTTTCAGTTTGCACAGATGTCAATTCTACCTCCAGAATAAAGTGATAAGATTTCCAAGATCAAAGGTCGAAGCTGAAGGTAATTGGATTTTATGTTCATCATTTGCTTGGAAAGGTGAATGTGCAAACATGGCATTTCAAAGATGTTCAAGGAAATTATTTTCAAACTTTGCACAAATGTCCAATCTGATTCAAGGATAAATCAATTGAATTTTGAAGGCCATGGTTTAAGTTCAATGACATGAAGTTTCTTCTTGAATGTCTTTCTTGTGAACATGGTATCTCAAGAATACTTTGAAGGACTTTCTTCAAACTTTGAATAAATGTCAACTCTCACTTAAGTAGAAACTGATTGGATTTTGGACATCATAGATCAACAGTCAGGGTCATGTGTTAACGTTTCCCAGAGAACAAAAGTCTTAAGACCAAGTCACAATTTGGGAAACTAAGAAAAGAAACCACACTTGACAGAATTTTAAAAACTGGTCATTATTTTCTAAAAGCAGATTTGTCCACTCCATCCTCTTAATCTTAAAATGATGGAATAATATGAAACTGACTCAAAAAAAAAAAAGATGGAGCAGGAGTCAGAATAAAAGGGGTAGAGGAGCAAAAAAAAAATGAGATGACAGAAGATGATTTTTACACACTAACAGCAAACTAAGTATTTTTTTTAATCCTCACAAACTAAACAGAGAGGCAACTAATGGTGTTGTCTCTTCCTCAAATGGTCCAACTGACCAGTAAAGTAAAAACCACCTTTACAACCTCACAGCCCTGCCGATGATCACCTTCAGCTGGTGATCATCAGCTCTCAGCTGTGACGAGCCACACAGGTGTCACCAGTGGCTGCTGATAAACAGGAGGTCATGGGGATCCTTCCTCTGTGCACATATACTAGAGCTTCTTTGGTATTCCTCGCAGTGGAAAAGAATATCTCAAAAATGCTCTTAAGTTGTTGTTGTTTTTTTTCAAACTTTGCACAAATGCCCACTCTGACTCACTGAACATTTACAATTCCAAGGTCATGGTCCTATGTTCAGTCATTGCTTGTGGACGCAATATTTCAAGAGCCTTAATGGATTATTTTTAACTTTGGACAAATGTCCACACTGACCCCAGAATATATATACAACCTGAATTCTGAAGGTCATAGCTTTACAATTTAATGTCATGAATTGTCATGTTTAACTCTGGCTTGTGACATGATATCTGAAGAAAGCTTTGATGGATTTTTGACTCAAGGACTGTTTAAATGAGTTTTGAAGGTCCTTGGTCAAAGTTCAATGTCATGGTGCCCCATGTATGTCCACTACTCGTAAACACGACACCTTAAGAAGGCTCTGAGGAAGGCCTGTCAAACATCGTATTTTTGTGGACTCTCACACAAGGGTGAACAGGTTAAACTTCAGAGGTCAGAGGTGGCTGGGTGTAATGATTGTCTATTGCTTTTGATGGTGATATCTCAAGATAGAAATCCTGCTACCATGAATAAACACACAAGTCTATTTGCACCAAAACAAGTTTGGATGGATTCCTTTCGAGCATTTTAAATGTGTCATCAGTGTTCAGTTTCATTGTGTTACCTTTTTTGTTTCACTTTGTAAACAAAACAAAGATTAATGACACCAGCTACTGCTTGTAAAATTTTTTATGGCTGGCATGTGAACATTTAAAAGGGGTGCTATCGTGTTGAACTTCATTCCCTGAGAGGTCAGCGTATCGTTTTACGCTGTCAATCAAAAAATAGACAACATATTTTGAAAAAAAAAAAAAAAAAAAACACAAAAAAATTG
The DNA here is from genome assembly GCA_037902135.1 of Cetoscarus ocellatus. NCBI lineage: Eukaryota > Metazoa > Chordata > Actinopteri > Labriformes > Labridae > Cetoscarus > Cetoscarus ocellatus. The sequence continues at coordinate 808,131 of JBAMNC010001357.1, read as the reverse complement.
TTTTACTTTGCTCTAGATACATCAGGAAAGGATTAGTTTTAAAAAGCACTACACTTGAGTGCCCGTTAAAGGGCACAGTTTATTCATTTTTAAGTCAGGGCTCCATGGGCCAGAAGAGGTAATTTACAATGAATATACACCATAAGCACAATTTACTGAACCATGCAGTGCTGGTGGACCTACAAGATCCATCTTGCCAAACTCCAATCTAAAATGACTGTGCGCGACCAAAAAGACACAGCCCAATCAGAATCCTTTAGAGCAGAAGGAGGTGGGAGCTACGAGTGAGACGATAGCAGGAAGTGACTGCACATACAGTGATTAGCGCAGATGCTAACGGCTTCAGTGGCAGTTTCATCAAATATGGACCACATTTCTTTATCAAATGAAACACAAGTAACACTACACACTTCTCTATAGAAAGTATACTTTTGCTCCACTTCTGCCATGTTGGCAGTGGCTCCTTTACACCGTGGTAATAGTGCCTGTCTACTTCATTATCTGATTGGCCCGTAATGAATGTGATTGATGGAACGATCGTCCAGTCACCTGCAGGATTTGCTTTCGAAAGGTTCATCTCATTCCTAAATGTTTTCTATGAGCTCTTACCAGATGGAGAAATATACCCTCATTGGCTACATTAGGTACACCACTTCAACTGCTCAACACAAATTGCTAATCAGCCAATCACATGACTGCAGTTCAATGCATTTAAGCATGTCGACATTATCAAGATGACCTGCTCTACACTGTGGAGATTCCCATCATGAATGTGCAGCAGATAAATCTGCAGCAACTGCGTGAACCAAATTGTCTGGGGGACCTTTTCAGCATCTTTTGAGTCTGTCATGAGGACTTGTAGCAGTTCTGAGGACAAAAGGGGTCCCACTTGGTACTAGCAAGGTGTACCTGGTGAGTGTATGTTACATTTTTATTGATCCAAAAGGGGAAGACCCACCCAAACATCCACCAGTGAGCTTTTTATAATACTTAAATTGTCTGATAAACAGAACAAGTGTCACAGTTGGACTAGTAATGCTTTATGAAATATCTTGCTTTTCCAAATGCTTCTGATCAGAAGAATTTAGCACCCTGTAGGAAATCAGCACAATTCACCATGACAGAGTCTGCAGTGCACCAAAGTATGACTCATTATAGAATATTCCAGAAGAAAATATCGTGGAGGAAACAAGCTCATTAAATTACTGAATGAGTGAGGGTTTTTGGTAGACCTCTGATCATTTACAGGTTTCAGATCTCAACTTAGAGAAAGGCTGGTCGAATGGATTTTTAAGGTTTATTCTATGACCATTACATGCTGTTTTTAGGAGCAAATTTACAGCAAATGGATGCATTCATGTCTCTGAATCATCCATTATACCCCCAAACCCACTGTCAGAGGTACCTGAGCACATTTAGAGTCATACTCAGAAGTAGATGATAATTTGGGGATGAGTGAGGGGGAAGAAGAAACCATAAAAAGAACCTGGAGCATAATTGGACCCCTAATTGGCCCATGATTCACAGTCCCTGGATTGCTATATTAGCTATCGTCTCTTTTCGTCTTTTGATTCCATGGGATGTCAACATCACGCCCACTTCTCTGTCTCGGGAGAGCAGAGATATAGGATATAGAAATCAACTCCTCTCTCTGTCTTTCCAGCACACACACAAAGGAGTGACATCATTCTGTCAGCAGGAGAAAATAGCATGCTTTCCATTGACATCACTCTGCATCCCGCTGCTGGGAGACAGGGGAGTCAACATTAGTTACTATGGAGACTGCTCTTCACCTTCAAAGCTCCTGACCTTTTTGGTTGTGCTCGGTAGACGAGAACGTGTGCGACACAGACGAACGGGGCCCGAGTGTTGTGTAACATGAGCATCCAAGGTCTTGTTGACTCAGTCACTGCAGAGGAGTGAATGTGTCACTTCATTTTTGATGAATAAAACCTCAGCCATATTAGCTCTATGGTGTTTGAAGGTGAGAGGAGTGAGGTGGAAATGTTGTCCAGCATGAATAAATGAGAGAAGTCCTGCTGTCAAGATTTCCTACCTGATTAAGTCATGAGCTGTTACATCATTCATCGACAGATCAGGTGTGTTTACGAAGAGTCAGTAGTCAAAAATTTATCACATTTGCCAAAAGCTCACAAGGAAAGAGGCTGGAGACGTAAATGAGTTGGTATAGTATATTTATTTATTTATATATATTGATATATTTCTTCCAGCTCCTAACAGTGTCCGCTGCATGTACCTGAGGACTGAAACTTGAAAGAGGTCCAGCATAAAAGAGTGATTGTAAAACGAGTAGGGATGGCAATTAATACAATTTCAATGATACCAATGCCATTATTGATTCGGATGATTGTTCAATTCTTTATTGCTTCCCTTATCAATTCCTGTGGATTTTCTGCATGATCAGACCTGCCTCTCCCTTAATGCAGAACATGTGCAATGCGAAGGGCCTCAACATCTGTGGAGGGGTTAGGCTCACTAGTTTGTCTTCAAGAAAGCTAAATAAATAGGTGGAGTGGCAGAAGAAATGAGCACACTATAGTATCAGATATTTGGTATGTCATCAGTTTATCAATTCAAGGCCACAATGTATTGTTTTTATAATGGATTAATTCCCCACATTTGATAAAGCTATTGGTTCTACAGAAAAAAAATACTCCAAAAATCCACACAATGGTGCTGTTGAGCCAATGCAGGTGGGGTAAGGAGGAGACGTAAACAAACATGGCTACACAGAAGAAACTAAAAGAAAACACCATCAGCATTTTAATCAATTGGATGGACTTATTTTGTACTGTTGCAACATACAGTATATTGCAAAATATACGTAACTCAATCAAATCTAATCAGGACACAAGTATCATGATAATACTGTATAGTGGGGTGTATTGAAATACTCCAGATCAAGATATATTGTCATTTTTAACCTTTTCTTGGCTGCATTTACATTAAAAAAATCTATAAAATTGTTGTTGGATAGTTTTTCATAATTTATGCAGTAAAGTATTATATCAATACTGGTTGGAATTATTTTGTCATTCTCCTCTCTACCACACTTTGGCCAGAAGCAGCCCTGCTCCTGATATTTTATGCTCTGTTCTGCAAGAACAAATGCTTTTTCTTCCGCCTGCCATAATTATTTTATGTTATCACTTTTGCTGACAGCTTCTGATGACAGAGTGATTTCTTTGATTAGTCAGACATGCAGAAAAAAGTGGAAGGAAATGATAAGGGAACTGATAAGCATGAAGGTAATCAATATCTAGGTGATATCGGTTCTCAACTGGAATTGGTTTTCAATCCCCATCCCTTAAAGTGAGCAACAGAAAACAAGTGAGAGAGTAACATGGAGTTTTCAGCTGGTTTAGGTTTAAGGAAACAGTTATAGTACCATGTTTGGTAAACTACTTTATGCTGATGATCAAATTATAAACATAGCTAGATCACAGTGAATGAAAACTGCTCCTTCAGACCTTCTACCACAGGAGCTTTGGATCCATTTACAGAAAAAAAAACAGATGCCTCTGAATTGAGGTCAGACATGAAGGTCATTTGTCTCACTAAGTGGGTTTGAAGTGTTCAGCTTGAATACATTTCGCACAGTGATACAGAAACTGCTACAGACTGTCCCAGACACAAATGTTTCATAACTCCCTTAATTAACATCATTGGATGGAAGGAGAGTCAGTGGCTAAAAGTGTGGCTGGAGAGCCGCTCCAATCTTGTTTCAATTTCTGTCCTTTTTTGGCACAATTGGAGCAGCTTTCTCAGCTGTCATTTGCTAATTGAGTTTAGCAGGCGCATCAATGCTGGTCCTCCAGAGAGGGACATGGGCAGAGGTGGGCATTACAGGGCTTTTTCGGATTAGGGTGGGTTCGGGGGCCAGTTTTCCACTCCAAGTGTGGTCCTCTGTGCCACCCTGCACATTGAGGGGTAATGTTGTCCCAACAGGACATTCTTCCACCCCGAGCACCACCCACACCCTGCCTCCACAAGGCTTCCCTTCAGTCCCTGAAAGGACACAAAGCTCATCTGCTGCTACACCCGTCCACACGTAACACCTCAGTCAGATCTTTGATCCTGATTACTGTTACAGGAGTGTGGCTGCAGGCCATCCTGCTGCTGGAGGACGAATCTACCCTCACCTGACTAAACAAACTACATTCTGTTTGGTTACTTAAATTAGTTTTATGTTTCCAACCTTTGGCTTTTATGTGCAAAAGCTACTAAAATAAAACAAGCACAAGAACACAACTTGTGCTTCATGACATCTACAGTAAAAAAAAAACAAAAAAAAAAACATGTAAAGTCATCTCTAACTGGCTGACTCATTGGGAAAATCAATTCCCTGACTGGTATAAAAGGGTAAATATACCCCATAAAGGTAAACAATGGTACACAAACTGTATATACCTGTATATTCCTTCTCTGGAAATCGTATCAGTCCTTCACATTTCTTACTAGGCTTGAGACTGCTTATTATAACCAGTCTCATCAGTCTAATCCATCTACAGTGCTGATTTGAGTGTTGTTCAGAGTCAAGTCTACATACGTACAGATGCTCTGTACTATGGCTCTGCTCCATTAAATATGACACTGATACAAAACAAAGGGCAAAATGAACAATAAATCAAGTCTCTAGGACATGTCAACAGTACAACGAAAACTAACAGCATTGTTTCATCACACGCTGACACTGAGGTCTCTGAACAAAAAAACAACATGAAATGAAGAAATCACAGCCAGCTTATTATCAATAATTTACAAGGAGAGACAAACACAGGAAGAGTGACACTTATTGGATGAATCTGTTGAATCCAGCACTGCTATAAGTACAAAACATTCCTCTTATCTATTCTTTAACGCTGAAGCCATGCATACCATCAGGAGGTGAACTCATTATTCCCTTTCTAAGGCATGGAGCGACCCCTTGAAAGGGTCCTTTAGCCCTCCAGACGACTGAATCCTCAGTGTCTTTGCTGAGCGTAGATAAAAACATTGTCCAGAACACCCTGACTTCTCTCTTCACTGCATCTTCCCGTCCAACATCTTACTCTTCTCATCAACGTCAGCAGACTTCCAGTATCGATGGCAGGACAGCTCCAGAAGCTCCATCCCTCCAAATATCTTCTTCTGAGCGACAAACACCCCCACCATAACTATAAAGTAGAGCCTGAACGGAGCCCACAGCCACAGGCCGGTGAAGCAGAAAGCGATGAAGCTGGTCCAGTACAGCAGCGAGGCCGTTTTGATCAGAGCCACGCGGAGCTCCGTCTTACAAGGTGGCACACGGGCGACACCCTCCCTGTCAAAGCCCCGAGGCTGGCCGGAGTAGAAGTCCCGCAGACGGTTCTCCTTCTCCGCCCAGCGCTCACGACACCATGACTCCAGGTCGGAAGAGGAGGCGGGAAGAGAGGTTACGGGGTAACGACGGACGTGGAAATGGATCTCACGAGGGAAAAGTCCCAGGATGAGGTGGCGTTCAGTCTGAGGGATGTTCTTGGGGTATGCCACAGTGATATCATGGACAGCATCCAGATTGTCACCTTGGAAAAAAACACACAACTCTTCATTAAAAAAAAAAAAAAAATCACTCACCTCAACACAATGCTAACATATGGCTTAAAATGTTTTGTGTTAAGACAGAAACAGTTCAACATGCTTTTGTAACAGGTAGGGACGTTTTTAATCACCTGAATCAAAAATCTCTATCTACTGCAGGTTATGCAGGTCCAACCTGAAAGCATCAGACATGATTCTTTTGGAATCACTTCTAACTTTGATCTAGAGAGTTTTTTTTTAATAAAGTATACAATAATTAATCAAAAATCGTTTTAACTCAGGTCTTATTTCCTTTAAATGGTTAGTGTACCTTTAGATAATCAAATTATTATAACTGAAGTTGATGACAACAAACTAAAATCAAGTCTTTTTAGTCTAAAACACAATAAATAAAATGAAGCAAAAGCTGATTCTCTACCTATGTAGACATGATGATAAATACTTGGCAGCCCTAATACCTGGCTGAGCTTTTTGCATCACCTCCAGAAAGGTTCAAAGCAAGCTCAGTGAGCTAAACCAAGACTAAAGTGTAACGTGGAACACTACTAACCACTGAATGGTCATAGTATCACAACAAGTGAGGGGAATCTAACACAGAAGCAAAAGTCTCCTACTGTTCACTTTTTAATGCTGTATGACTTCCAGAACTTTCTACTACTTTGGATTGTGTGCTGTTTCACTGCCTGTAATCATCCCTTGAATAAAACTTGTCTCCTTACTGTAAAAAAAAGCCACAAACTGAGGGAGACAGCTGATTTTTCAATACCACTTTCCACTTTGTTGTTTAGAGAATGTCACTGTAGTTTCCTTCAGCAATGTTTTTACAACACCACCTCCCTCAAAAGGGGAACTATCATGTTTTTTTGTGTGATGAAAAATGAAGCAGGTAGCACCCAAACCTTTCAGAGTTGAGCTAAGTTTAGCAGATACCACAAATAGCAAAGCTTCATTAGTTTTATTAATCAAGTAGTGTGGTAGTGTCTTAACAAAGTACATTTCCCTCAGCTGACAGTGAAATCAGTGGTGCACAGTGGAGCAGCAGCAGAGTGCTCTGTCACAGAGCAAAAACAAACACTCTTACAGCACAAACGGACTCATGGTTCAGTATATTAGTGGACAGTGACTGTGAATTTTTGCACGACGGTGATGATCTGATCCTCAGAACCCTCTTCTGTACTGTTGCCAAACTTGCAGCCGTTTTCTGAAGATAACACAAACACATTTTAAGCTAACAAACGCCAGTCAGTGAACTGCAACTGGAACCCTCTCAGCAGCTAACCACAGAACAACAAGAAGGGGTGAGGTGCTGAATACAAGGAAAAACATGGAGACGTTATGAAATTAGGGGAAACAGGGACAGTGAGCCATAGAGGTAAAATGACCAAGCTCCTGTTTTAGAAGAATTTTGGTTACATTTTTGATCATCTGTTGTCAGCTTAAGGACAAGTTATTGCATTTTTAAATACTAAAACATGAGTTTGAATGGAAAAGATATATTCCAGCATTTTCAAGCAAATTGATAAAGGCCAGTGAAAACAGTTATCTGCCACAATAATGATACTAACATATTATCATTATTATTATTATGTCAGCACAAAAAATTAAACTAGCTTAAAGGTAGGGAGCTACTTATATTGTGTAGCTGTAGCTTTGCTTGATACCTTTCTCCAGGGTGTGCCATTTGAATAGTGAAGCTGATGTTTTCATTAGTAACTAATAACTTAGCTAACTACACTTTACAAGAAGCTTGCATATCAAAAGTTCTGTCCTTTTTTGGTTTAAAAAAAGAAAGGTTTCAGAAATAATATCAAATGACATACAGACTGTCAGCCAGCAGTTAGTTTTCAGGGCTTGCATGTAACCTTCATATTTCCTCTTTTCAACCGTCACATGATATTTATACTGTTTCAAAGTGTCACCTTTCACTCCATCTTATATACCACTAATTATCCAGGTGCTTAGAGTTTTATCCTCTCTCTATACCTTTAAAACTACCCAGAGCTCTGTACCGTACAGAGACTTGCAGTGTCCTTATAACACATAGATAACACTGCATTAAATATCAAGTGACCAGGATGACACCTGCCAACGCCTGCTTCTGTCGCACTCAGCTCCACCACAGTAAAAATAGAGCTGAGAGGGGCACGGTGGACTTGGCCAAAGAACAACATGCACAGCATGTCAGTCAGTGGTGCAGCAAGAGGGAGTGGAGAATTAGCCAAGTGTGATGACATCACACTGATTCACAACACCTGCTTACAGAGTCAGGGCTACGCTCAGCATCCAGGAGAGGGGGGGATGAGTCGACAGGCCCAGAGGTGGTATTTAGGAACTCTGGGGGCCTGCCAGAGTTAGCTCATAGGGAAACATGAGAGTCTCAGAGGTGTTGTAATAGCTGGCGGTTGGATGAGACAAAGGTCTGACACTTTGAGGAATAACAGGTATGATCACTTTTCCACAAACAGCGTCAGAGGATTAAGTACAATCATCGTGACAGCATGTTATTTTTCCTTTGGTTTTGATGATTAAATATTTCCATCACTACACAGCACAGTCAGCTGTTTGACTACACAGTAATGATAACATTTATGTTACGGAGGGATCATTGTCGTGTTGAAAACAGCTGATGAGGATCACTGCTGACCAGTGTTAATTTTGACAGCACTTTTTAATTTAGTTTAGTATTTTGCCTTAAATATCTTTTAGTTTTAGTCATAATTTAGTCATCTATATTGTTTTAATTTTAGTCTAGTTTTAGTTGATGAAATTTCACAACAATTAAGCCGACAAAATCTACGGTAAATTTAGTCAAATAAAATATGAAGTGTAAAGTGTAGGGCGTTTTTATGTTTCCTTGAATTTCTGAAGTCATGTTTTACACCTGGATCCTGCCACCCCAAAGCTAAGGCAGTTGTGATTGGATGTCCCTCTTAACTCATCCAACCTTTCCACACAACCAAAGTAGCTGTGGTTGGATATATTCCTAACTTGTCCCTACTTTCTACATGACAAAATTAGGTCTGATTGGATTTAGTCTCTGTCAAACATTTTAGTCTAGTTTTTATCTGTTGACGAAAATGTCAGTTAATTTCGTTTTAGTTACTGTCAATGTACACTCCTTTTTTATTTTTTGTTACAGTCTAGTTTTTGACGAAAACTATGACGAAAATAATTAGTCAACAAAATTAACATCAATGCTGACCTCTTCGAAGTCTGTCCACGATGAAGGTGAATCCAGTGGTGCGGGGGTGTAGCACATACTCAAACTTTGGCAGGTTGTTTTGAAGTGCAAACACATCACTCTTTGTTCTTGTGTTTTCTGAAAGAGAAAATTTAGTCAGTTTTCATCTAAAATATACAAGTATGAGAGAAACATTTCAGACAGTTTTGCCAAAACTGCAATTGACAATCATTTGTCTGAACTTCAGTGTAAAGCCGTGTAATGATCCTGTTTTTTAATACCTTATTTAGACCTGATGTAATATTCAAGCGCATTTCCCATTAAGACCTGAACCAGTACAAACACAGTGTGCAGGAGGATGTTGATGATTCTGATTAGACTGATTAATTATTTTTTTAAAAATGTTTATTTATTTTAAGGCAAAGTCAGTGATTTACAATGAAACCCATAAGTAAACATTTTCATTTTTTAAAATTAATGTCCATCTGCAACAGAGGCTGAGGAATGACAGTTTAAGTAAATATAATAATCATGTGCTGCTTTGAACACTTAGGTTTTGACACTTAAGTTTTACAGGATGTTTTTTGGGAAGAACAACCATAAGTCTAAATGGGATAAATTGTAAAATTATAATTTTAGATACACCATAAAATCTGGTGTGTAAGCTTAATTTTCCTTTTATATTCAAGAAGTTGGCAGCAGCTTACATACTGATGTGGCCAATATACCAGTATGGACAGCTAAGATGTGCACCATCACCATTGCCACCACCACCATGACTGCTGTGTAGCTGCTACAATAAAAAAATGTCCCACATCGCGGTGCCAGTAAAAGTTAGCTCCCATTGCAGCTGAGTGCAAGTGGCAATGGCAGTGGCACAATTTTGATTAGGACATTTGTTCTTCATTAAGTCATAATCCTGCATTAAAAAATGTGGGTAAACTGTGAAGTAAATAAACCATGCGTGGCACTGGTTTGCTTACACAGACACTTCAGTTTAAGATGTCAAGGCAGTGGGCAGAGCAGCTCGCAATGGCTGAGTTTTGGTATCACTTAAAGCCCAACTTTTTGGTACTTTCAACAAGAGCTGAAAGAGCCACACAGCTGCACAGAAAATGCACACTGTGGACTTTACTGAACACAATCACCACACAAAAAGACAGCTTAACCTGTTTTCCCTCCACGAGTCTTCTAAAAATTGACCATGGCTAAAATACCAGTGCAATTTATAATCCAGATGTGGCAGTATTTAAATCTACTGTTATGTGATGTCAGGTTTTTGAATGGCTCACTGCTGAGAGGGCCAAGTTAAGGTTTTAATCCTATTACAGACTCAAACTGATATAAAATGGTATACTCTCTTATTTAGACCACTCTAATAACATATAATTTAACATGAGAAAAAAATAAATTCATTATTATTTTTTCTATCCTTCCATTTACTCAATTCAATGTCTTTAACTTAAAATTAAAGCCCATTTGTTACTTTAACAGAGCAAAAACAGTTTGACCATTAATTTATGAATATTTTACTAAAAATACAATTTAAAAAATGTTAAAAGGGGTTTTACAGAAATCCCTGCAGATTATGAAATCTACTTATTTCTTTCAAAGAAAAAGATGTTTTCCTCTAGCCAAATGTTCGGTATATTTTCTAACTATGTTCTAAAGTCTTTTGTTCTTGTGCATGGTATTGAAATGGCAATTTAGGTTTTGGTCCATCATAGCCATTTTGTCATGTTTAAAACTATTAATGTCTGAAATTACTCTCAAGAAGAAAGGAAAAGGGTTGCTTGTGGCCCCCAAGTCTACTTCTGATTTAATCTTATAAATTATGCAAAGTGCAGATATGGTTAACCTTTAAAAATAGAGCCTTGATCATTACAGACAGGAAAAATAAAACACATGAAATACATAAACAGAATTGACCAATTTCAACGTCTGTTTTGATATAAGACCAGATTTATTACAATATATGACTGTTTATTGACCCAACATTCTTCAGGGAACTCGTCGCTGGAACATGTAAACTATATCATAACTCATGAGTCATATTTATGTAAGGAGAAGCTTCGGACAAAATGTGCAGACCAGTGTTGGTCAGCCCTCTGCTCCTCAGTGTGATAAAACTGTGACTTGTCACTCTTTAACAGTTTTTTCTTTACAACTTTCATTCAGGGTCATGGAAACTCTCAGAGGAACTGAAGTGCACTCTGGACCTTAATGGGGTCCGTTCGTGTGCCTCTTGATTAAGAGAATAAAAACAGAACAAACTGTTTACTTCCTCTTGTTTCTTGTGTCAAATTAATCCTTGAGGTCTAAGTGGCTTAAGCGCAGACTGTGTGTACATGCAGACACACATGAACAGGCACAAACAAAACACCAAAATGCAGCCGTGTCTAAAGCCCAAAATCTGTAGGCTAATTATGATGTAACACAGTGAGCCCCCTTCTGACATCATGGTTTGCAAAGAGAAGTTAAGCTACCCCTGTTAAAGTTACTCTGGACTTTGATTGGCTTATTTGAGATCTGAAATGGCTTTAGCCTCTGTTGTCACTGGTGCTCTGACAGGGAGATCAGAGCATTCCTACAGAAATGACTGTGAGGAGTGTGCATCAGGGGATACCACCACGTCTTATCACTTGGAAATTGTGTTTGCGTAACAGTGTCAGTGCAAAGGTGTAAGACAGGTGGAGGGCTGCTCTGAGCTGCGTGCTGTGAGAAAAACAGCTGAAATGTGGGAAAAGTGTCCAGAGGATGGACACTTGTTTTGCTGTTTACGTCTCACCTGTGAGGTCTGTGCCCTCCGGGAAGAGGAGCAGCTGCAGGGGCTCTCTGATGTCACAGAAGTAGTCCAGCATGTTCTCCATGTGCTTCTTGTCCTGCTCCCAGCGACGCTGAATAAATACAAAGCAGGCCACCTGCATCGCCCAGCCTGGAAAATAAAAATGTTTTACTTATGAAACTGATTACTTTGAATGTTTCTTTCACATTTTCAAAGCAGGCAAGCCAAAGTTTTCCACGAACAGCATCTGACATTGGGCCTTGTGTTTACCTAAGCTCTGAAACATACTGCCTCAGGTCTGTCAAACCAGAGTCTTCTTGTTAGAAAAAATGTTTATGATTATTTTTACATAAACTCAGTCAATCAATTTCAACTTCACTTTATGTAGTCCACGGGCTCAAATGTGTGGCTACAATAGTCTTGTGCTCTGGGCTCAAAAATGTGGCCTCAATAGTCAAGGGGTCTTGAAATCAGCACACGATGGAGGAATGTACAGTGCACGTAGGGGGCGTAAGCATACCCCCGCAGTAAGCAGAGTGCTATATGCAACTGATAGAAGAATAGCATAGATATTCTTATGTATACTTGCATGAAATCTGTTTTTTTGGTCAAGATTATGCTAAAAAGTATTTTCCCCAACTATATTCAAAATCCTTGATCGGGGCCAAACTTCAATTTTGTAGCTTGCAGGTTTATTCCCATAAGTTCCTGTTCATTCTGAAGGAAAGTTTCCAACTTTGAAAATTCCTGTAATTTTGCAACCCTAATCAGGATTGCCATGTGTTTGATATTACTGCCACTGAAAACTTGTGTAGCCCCTCACCCCCTAAACAAATCAACAGGAATCAATAAGGTTTGTTCATGATAAGCAAAATCAATGACGGCATTGAGATCAATAAAGCTCTATAAGTTCCTATCCCCAGTCATGCTGCTTCTTTTGCATTGTTCAATTATTTATATGAATAAAGTGGGAAATAAAATAACAACTAGAAAGCACTGTTGCATCTCTAATAGCTCCATGATAGAGTTATAATCATAATATGATTTCTTGACCCTGAAAATCCACATCTCGCACTCTTAATCATGTTGATATCATTATTAGTTAGACAGTTATTGAGCAAAAACAATCGTTCACTAATGGTGGCTATCTGTATCACCACCAAAATCGAATCATTTTTAAGCTGGGCCATTACCAACATCTCCTTAAAATTTCAGCAAAATCTGTCCAGTTGTTTTTGCGTAATCTTGCTAACAAACAAACATTCGCCAGCAAAAACATAACCTCCTTGGCAAAGGTAATAAACTTCTTAAGATAAATCAGATCAAAACAACCCAGAGCAGCAGCAGCAGTAAGCAGTTGTACAGGTGTACCTAATAAAGTGGCAGGTGCATATATGATAGCTGCCTTGTTTCTGTTCAGCGTGCTGCACCAAAGTTAAATTTTCTTTTGACAGCACAGCACGCACTGGCAGCAAGCATGACCTTGCGCAGCACACAGCACGGCCAGCATCTTATCTGAAAGCTCCTCAATAATCCTCTTAATCCACACCTACCTGTCTGCATTCTTATCAATATTCCTTCTCTTTTTAAATATAAACTGCTTTGCAACAGTTACTTCTTCTTTCTGAGGGAATGCTTTGATGGTCTGGTACAATAATTCCGTTTGCACTAGTGAGAATCTATGAACACCAAACTGCATCCAGTGAATACCCACCAAAGCCAGGCACGCCCTTGAGTGCGGCCTTCAGGCAGATCTTCTCCAGCCGCAGGTAGCTGTACCGGAGCAGACAGCACCAGAGGAACATCCAGTCTAAACGTGTGCGGTGGTTCATAATGATCACACTTCGCTCACCGGGAATGAAGCCATCACCTGTTATCACCACCTTCACCCCAAACACAAGTTCCAGCAAGGACTGCGGAGGTTAGAGACGCCAGGGGGAAGGGTGAAGGGAGGAGAGAGAGGGAATACAAAAGAGGGAAAGATGGATGGAGGTAGAGGAAAAGAGAGAGTGGAGGATGATAGAGACAGGAAGAAAGATTGATCATTTATAAAGAATGTAGAGGAAGAGGGGAGAGGCTGGGAAGGGGAAAGGTGGTAAAATAAATGCAGGAGAGTGAGAGGGAAATAAATTAATACAGCTGTTCATCTGGTCACTGTCAACAACATCTACATAATTGCTCTCAAGGGCAACGTGATCAAATGATACTTGACAAAAATAAAATGGTATCAATCAGAGGGGCATAAATAAGGCCGAGATGACGCAGGCTGTCGTGACAATGCCTAACACAGGTACCTTAAGACCATCTGGCATGCTCACAAGTAGGCTAAGTAAAGGCTAAGCTGATGTACACACCACAGGCAGGGTGAGCCAGGTAGCCACGATGCGGTCTGTGAGCCAGCGGTACCAGGCAGGAGACAGCAGCATGAGGGGCAGGACTGGACCAAGCATGAAGACACTTCCAAAGAAACTACCCAGGAAAAGGGTCACCACAAAGTACAGGCCCCGCACGGACACAGCCATCTGTGGAGAGACGAGACCAGATTAGAACTTTATTAATAAAATGGGATTGAGCAGTCCGAAGGTTGAGCTGAAGTATTAAGAAAGAGGATAAATCACAATGCCGTTCAGAGAATTTATTTCTGTTTTGGAATTCCACCCTGGAAAAGAGCTTAAGAGGAGTACCTCTGTAATATGAAACAAATGGGATTATCCACAGTCTCATCAATAGCAAACACCGCAGTTCTCTTGTTCCTCTGACATATTTTCCCACAAACAGTGGAAAATCCAGGGCAGACATTCCCACTGTGGAATGTAAATAGGGGAGCCTTTAGAACTGTGGGTGACAAATCATGGGTGTGTGGTCACTAAATCAGAATTAGCTGTGGCTTCAAAATTATTTACTGACTGAACAGTCTGTGTAGTGACAGGGACAATGTTTTGTGTTCTTTAAATATTAAAAACATATTGTGAATAAATCCCTGTTGTAGCCAATAGAACTCCAAATCCTGTGAGTCACTTCGGGGAGGGCTGGACTATGTGAACTAACACAATATCTCAGTATTGTGTTGAACGGCCGTACTGAGTATACACCCCCTGGACATTTTATTACACTTTGCTAATACTGGGTTGGACCAACCTTTGCCCTTAGACCTGCCTTAATTCTTTGTGGCATAGATTCAGCAAAGTGCTGGAAACATTCCTCTGAAATTCTGGTCAAGATTGGCATGTTGGCATCACACAGCTGCAGCAGTTTTGTTGGCTGCATATTCACGATGCAAACTTAAAACACATCCCAAAGGTGATCTATTGGATTGAGTTCTGGTATCTGTGGAGGCCACTGGAGAACCATGTACTCATTTTTTTCCCCAACAATGTATTTTTTTTGTTTTATAACAATTAACACTCTATACGTGTTAACATACGTACAGAAAATCTTCAAACATACAAGAAAACCAAATGTAAATGACAAAATCATCAAATAAGTGGATATATTTAATAAATAATAATAAAAAATACACAAACATGTAAATAATAATAAAAAATACACAAACATGTAAATAATAATAAAAAATTAGGATTAGTAATCTGGTTTAGCTGGGATAACCGACTTATAAATTAAGGGATATCGACACCATTATTTATTTATTATTTTTGCTGCTCTTGGTGAACTGCAGAGGGCAATTTATATCTCACCTCCAGTTATTTTCATTATATCGGTTAGATCAGTTTTTTCAAGAAATGAAATGAAGGGGCCCCAGGTATTACTAAAGGTTGCTTGATTACCTGACAATATATGTGGTCTTTTCTAAGGGAAGAGTTGTAGATAATTCAATTATCCAAGTACTCAACCGAGGCCTAGTTTCTCTTTCCATGCTAGGGCAATAATTCTTTAACAAACTTATGTTTAAAAATATTTGATGTTTCTTCCTTATTTTATAACTAGCTGGATATATAAGTAACAGAATGATCTTAAGGTCTAAAGGTATTTGTACAGATAATATCTACCATGTACTCATTTATCACGTTTAATAAAACCAGTTGGAGATGATTCGTGCTTTGTGCCAGGAAGCATTATCCTGCTGGAAATAGTAGTCTTCTGCATACTCTAGTTGTAATAATTGGTTATTTAGGTTTTCATTACCTTTCTATCATATGAGACCACCCTTGTTAATCTACTGGATCTCTGGCATCAACAAGATATTTCGCCCAAAGACCTGAAACTCACTTGGTATTTTTTCTTTTTTGGCCCATTCTCTGTAAACTCTAGAGGTGGCGGTGCGGGAAAAACCCAGCAGATCAGCAGTTTCTGAAATACTCTGACCAGCCTGTCTGACGCCAAAACCACACCACATTTATGGTCACTTAAATCATCTTTCTGCCCCAGTCTGACGCTCTTTTTGAACTTTAGCAGGTCGTTTTGGCCATGCCTCAATGCATTAAGTCGCTGCCTTGTAATTGGCTGATAATCAGTTGAACAGGAGTGCCTAATCAAGTGACTATTGGTTACATCATAATTTTAGAAATGGAGATCAACATTTGATTTTACCACATATGATGATGTATTGTTTTAAAATGGTAGATATTCAGTGATGAAAATCAAGAAAGTAATTCCTCTGGATTTCACGTTTTACAAAAACTTTTTTTTCCAAGTAACTTTTAAAAAGTGGAGCTTAGTTATACATTTGTATATGTTGTTGAATTACAACCAACATAATTATGTGTAATACTGTAAATGGGCATCATGAATGTCCATCATATTGGCTGTTAAGTGTCAGAACAAAATTTCTTAACTGCTAATACCTGATATTTTATTGATCTGCTGATTCGTCTGAAATGTTTTGTCGTGATTTTGTGTCCCGTGTTGCATTGATAAACTTAATAAACTTTGATTGATTGATTGTTGCTGGTATTGGCTGTCAATTTTATCCATTATTAAAAATTATGGCTATTAACTTTAATCTTAAAGAGAGCATGAATAACTGTATTACTTTCTTAGTATGTAAATGTAACTAAACTCTTTGAAAACAAACTCCAATTTAACTACGAGCACAATCAGTTCACAGGCAGTCCTTGCCAAGTCCATCCATCATTTGAGACCATTGAAGCAGACTGGACACTGACGTGGTATATTTGTTACAGTAGCTGAGACATAGCAGAAATGCCACATGTTCATTAGATCCCCACAGGAAGTGAACTGAGTCCGTAATCCCTCTGAAATTTAAAACCAAGTGAGCGGGACCTTCAATTGTCAATGACACATGTGACAGTTTAAAGGGGCTCATCTGGAGATGCCAAAGGGGATCCCTTGTCATTTAGTGACATCAGTGGTGACCACTTTGGCCTCCACTGGTAATGTTACACTTGTGAGACATGTCCCACTTAAATACTCCTTCAGTGTATATACACTCAGGCGCTTTCACTCATTCTCTCTTATTTATAGTAAAAAAAGAAACGCACTTTATTTACAGGAGCCTTTCACAACACTTAAAGTGAGCTCACATGGCAGAATTAAAACAAAAAGGTGAGACTGATTCTGCTGATTTAAAATGGTGGGTTTCGAGACAGGTCATAAAGATGAAGAGAGCCACAGCTATGGATGTATAAAGAGAAGGTTCCAGAGGTGGGGAGCAGGGTGGCTGAAGGCTCAAAGTCCTGCAGTGAAAAAGCAGTCAGACAGTGCAGTGACATTGATATACAGAAGGGTGTGTTGATATGCAAGACTTCAGAAAGATTCAGAGGTTATTAATGGCCCTTCCAGTGAGGATCAGATTGTAACAAACTCTACACTGACTGACCTGAAGCTGCAGGAGAAGAGGAGCGATTAATGGAGAAGGTCTTAGAGATGATGCAGGCTGAAGTCTGGATAGTTCAGGTTCATTACATAATTTTTTGGGGAGACCAAAAATATTAGAGTTATAGGAATTAATACAGACAATAACCAGGGCACGGTTGATATTATTTAAGCTGTAGGGCGTTGATGGACAGAAAGAGTGACTTTGCTTTAAAAGATGGCACCCTGACTCTAAGCCTTGGGGGGAAAAGGATCATGTGATGTGAGAGTGGAAAAAACTGTCTTTGTTTAAGTGGATTTGGTAGGAATAAAAAGAGCATCAGCTTGATCACTTTTGAGTTTGATCCTTTTTACAAGCTGTTCTCTACTGCAGACACTTCTGCTAGTGTTACAGTGTAATGAGTTACCATGCAGTCCGGTGTACTACATGATCCGCTGTAAACACCGGTGAGAATTAAAAGCCGCTATTCTTCTTACACTGACTGTGCGAACATTTATATCATAAGGGGTGTGACCTTAGGCCAGCCCCGCCTGCTTTGTGCGTGATCTGGCCTGCTTCAAAATAATAATGTGTGAACATGAAATGACCGAAAGGAAATATGCTAATTTGTAGCATATTTTGGGAGTAAATAATATTGATATTCAATATGCTGACATTTCCATACTCATTATGGACAATATCTATACCAATAGTTTTCATCAGGGAAGAGTGAATGTGAGCGTCTATTTGTGTAAAGAACAGCAGTAAAATAAGCAAAACAACATCAACGCTTGAAAAAATAAAACCCTTGATATTTTAATTTACCCATGCAGTGATGCTAAGGTGAAGTATCAATGCACATTTGTGTATTTTGTAGATTTTACAGCTAATACAAGGGGATGTGTTGCCAATATATTAGCTGCAAATATCAGCAAAAATTTAAATATTGGTGGATACCGATATTCGACTGTTTATACCAATATCTTCTGATACTGGTATCATGCTGACAATGTTGTGCATCCCTTGTTCTTTTCAGCTGAACTGGAACAGTCTAACTGAGCTGAAGGTGTGAAAACCACCTTAGATCAATACACAAAGAAAAGCAAAATATCATATTGTGAGAGTTATCTTTAAACTTAAGAATCAGGCTTTCGTACAATCACAATGATTGTTCACTGGCTGTATTGTTCTGGGTCTCTGAGAGTATTCAAGCAAGATTCAAGCAAATTCAGCTTCATGTCCAAACACACCATACTTATTCCAAAGTAGTGAAACTAAAACTTGTGTTGAGATAATGAAAAACTTTCTCTCTGCAGCAACCAGGTCCACTTATCCTTGAGAAAGTCACTTTAAAGCCAAACATTCTGATATACTGCACATGCACACATTGAAGCTCTTATGGTGAAGAACTATGTAAACAAACAGAATCTGACCCTCTGAAGAACTTTACAAGTGTCTGGTTATGTAAGTTGTATCTTTTACCTTAAACCAGGCATGTCCAGAGACAGAGAAGTCTTGAAACATCCTACAAAATTATCAAATCCAATAGTACTCAGGACAGTCAATTACTACTATGTCTGCTGAGACAGAGGTTGAAGGGGAAATACGGTGAGTCTTAATTTAATGAGGCCCTGGCCTTGCTGATGCAGGGAGCCTGAGCGGGTGCTACTGGGAGACTCCAAATCCAGCAGGTGTTTTTTTAACATCTCTGACTTGGACTGCGGTTCACACCTTTCCACCTCAATTACTGTTACAACTTCACAAGCCCTCACTTCACACCACCTTTCCCCAACACCCCCATCATCTTTCCCTCTGCAGCACCGTGACGCAGCGAGTCTCCCAGCAGCCACAAAAGTGGCAGAGGGTTCATTTAGAAGATGCAAACATGTTTGCGTGCATGATTATCCCGCCAATAAGGTTTAAGGGGTTGCTGGTTTTAATGACGGAAAATGTGAGGCACGAGAGAGGTAAGACAACAGTCTTGCTCAGCACAACTGCCATAATTATGCCACGTCCCCACAAATGCAGAACACACACCCATGGGTGGCTGCGGGAACAATCCAAGGAGTCTGCTCATACAAACAGCAGCACAGTATGACACATCTGGAGGCAGCGATGTGGGGAGTGAATGGAATAATGACCACTAAAGCATTAAACAAACATGTTTTTTTTTCCGCTTGGCATGTACACCTGGGACAGAGCACTCCTTAAATGAAGCTTTCAGTGAAGCACATTGTCTCCATATTCCAAAGAATGCACTTCTTTTAAGTTTGTTTTATTCCCCTCTAGTTGAGTTGATTTAATAACTATTTACTCACCATAGAAATGAAGCTAAGAGCACTTCCCCAAACACAACACAGCACACTACATATGCCTCTTATTCCACTTCTAAAGTCTCTGGCAGACATTACGCATTCCTCACTTCAAGCCAGGACCAGACATCCCAACAAAGCAAAGCAGAGTTAAGAGGTCAAGCATGTCTCAGCTAAACAAGGAGCAACAGGGGTGTGTGTCTGTGTGCAAAGGACAGAGAGGGAACAAGAAGGAGCAGAGAAGTTGATTGTAAATAGACTTCAAAATGCTAAGGACACATCCTAAGTACCACCATCCACTTCAACTGAACAACTCTCTGATGTGCACTGAAACTAAAACATGCCCTTTTAGCATGATTGTCAGACTTAGGGTTGGTACCAGTTTGGCATCATACCAGCAATTAAGTCAAAACAACTCAGCTCTACTCCGTATGTCAGACAGGGAACAATACTATCTGAGGTTAAACTAATGAATGATAACCAAAGACTAATTAAAATGCATGTGTTAGATCCATGTTCAATTGGAAATCATCTAGAATTAGAAACATTGGTAATTTTTCCACAGTTTCCTGTATATACTTTAAATCAGCATGCAGGCAAGGGGTGTAATATGTATTGTTCATTTGTACCAACTGCCCACAGCTGGACAAAGAAAGAAATATAGCTTCAGTTGACAAATACTTAAGACTTTGCATACCACCTGTTTTTGACAGTCGCATTGTGCTGCAACTCGCATTAAGCCAAAGTTTGAGTAATACGTTTGAAACATGTACATATTTGTGGTTGCTTCAAGGACACTCCCAGTCTACCATGAAGATTATTCAAATATCAAATGCTACCACACCTTGTTTATGCAAGATAAACTAACAATCAGCTGATGTCTAATTGTTAACTCACATATGCACAATAGTATCGGCATAAAGTGGGTATCAGCAGATAGAAGTTTAAAAAGTTTACTATGCAGATTTGAAAATGTCTGCAAATGTTCACAGTCAATAAAATGGCCAAACAAAGCATGGTTATTTAAAAGTGAGACTGCGCTTATGAGGATAAAACTTACTAAGTCACACCAAGTGTTATCTATTAAAGGTTGAGTATTCACACTAAACTGCTTTAAGTTTCTAACAAGTGACATCTTTGGTTCACTGCTAGCTACTGATTGAAGTGCACATGTTTTTGCTAAAGCATCAGAAAATCAGATTAAAAGCTGAGCAATGCTATGACTTAATATTTTCTGTGAAATTGAACAAAACAGCTGCTCAATCTTTTGTACATCAACTGAAAAACACTGTATGTCATGTGCATGTGTGTTTGAATGGCACAAAAGACTTTGTCAAGGCAGAGACGTCCAAGACAATAAATGTCCTGGGCATCCATCCGTACACCTACAAAAATCTATGAAAACGTTCAACAGCTTGAACAAGTCATTGGAAATGATCACATCTCAGTTTAGGAATGATAGCAGAAATGGTCTCCATTGATAAAGAGACAGTATAATTTTAACATGGAAAAAAGTTTGTGCCAAAGCTGTCCCAATTAATCCTGATCAAAAGAAAAAATGGTAACAAATTTTAGGAGACAGTTTGGGACAAATTTAAGGAAAAACAAATATTTTGGGGAGTGATAACATGCAATAAAATGTTTATGTTCCAATATTATTTGAGACAAACAGCAGCCAATGCATCGGAAAACTCTATCATCACCAAGGAAACAAGAAAGCACAGCCAAGAAGGTCTAAATTCAAGACCATGTTAATTGCTTTCTTTGAGTGTACGCCACGCTATATGTAGAACCAATAGACCAAGCTCAGCTTATTCTAATTCTTCACACTCCTTCATTAAAGTAACTCTCCCTCTCGCTGTATGTGTGTGTGTGTGTGTATATATATATATACATAGATATGTATGTATTTATATGTGCAGTGCTGAACAGATTTATTAGAATACCTGTCATAAAAAACATTCAACATGATGAAGTGCTTTAATGCAGACACTTCCATTTTCAGTGAGCTCAACTACTCAACCACTAAAATGATTTTTTTTCTGCTCAGTAATGCAAGTTAATACCTATAAGTAGACATCTTGATCAAGAAAATATTAAGTGTTTTTTGTTTTTTTAATGGTAAAATTCATTCAATTTTACTGTTTAACAATTTTACCAAAAATTCATGGACAACAATAACAGTTAAGTTTAAATATTAAAAATATAATTTCAGCTAAAGATCTTCTACATACTGGTGTGTTAATAGTTACAGAAACATAAAAAACAAATTTAGTAATAACCAATGCTGTTAGTTTTGGGCAACTGTGGCATAACACTTACATTGGGAGGGGGTCCAATAAATTAGTCAAGCAGCAGAAATATATATATATATATGTTACTTTTTTTTTTACATTACTTCATTTAATTAATTTCTCTGTGAGCACACAAATCTATTACGTAATTTTGGAAAAAGGCATAAATTCAAAGTATAAGCACACACTTGTATTTCTTGCACCACGGAGCTCAGTGCCTTTCAATAGCTTTTTAAAGTACTGATATTAACTATTTAAAAAGTCATTTGAAGCTTGATGTTATAGTTACTGTTTGACATTTGAGCTTTTCATTACTTCATGACATCTTAAAAAGTATACTTCTAACATTTATGAAAATGATATATTGTTTCGCAATAAAAGTAACAGACAGTAGCACAAGAGAGACTTTGTGTTCTTTGCAATAACAAATGTTTGTATGTTAGTTTCATTTTCTGCAAAAATTAAATAAAAAAATACATGCAGATCTGATGTCAGCAAAACCCTACTATCATGCATCCCTTGTTAAGGCAAATATTGCACATATTTTCCATCTTCCCGAGGTGGAGCTGACAACAGCAGGAACTTCAACCACAAGGAAAACAATAGTTAGGTAACCTTTAATTTCTGGTAAAGAGGGGACACCGCAGAAACAGTCAGAACCCAAATAAAACCAGTCACAGTGTCCGTCAATAATTATTATAGTGTTTATGAGTGATTTCATGACCTTTGCACTGTGATAACAATCCTGCATTTGACAGTGTTGATGTAGAGAGCTGTCACAAAGAGCCGGCTTAGTTACCACAGTGTGAAAAAGAGCCATCTTATTCATCATTGAGTCAAAAAGAGCCCGCTTATTTATCATTGAGTCAAAAAGAGCCAGCTTAGTTATCAGAGTAAACACCAGAGCAGTGATGGTGCACTTTAATGGCTCTACAGAAGGTGGCCAGGTAAAGAAGATATCATAACAGAAGCTTAAATGGGTTATCCCAACCTGACATTGTACAGCCCACCTCCTAACAACACAACTTCCCCTTGAAACGAAATGCTGTAAACAATTAGAAAACGTCATATTGATGTGCCAAACACACACAACAACAACAACATGCTGATAACGGTCTAATCTTGGCATTTCACATCATCTCCGCCTTTATTCTGCTCGTTTGGCCAGTCCTCTCATTAAGAGCCGCTGCTGTGATAGCTAAAACAAACTTTGGAGTTAAACTACACGCACCTTTCGTGTTTTTCCTCCAGTATCTAGATTCGTCTGGGGTGAGCTAGCAGCATTAGCTCCACTGTGTCCAAACACTCGGTTGCGACATAGCAACTGCACGAGCGTGCTAAAAGTATGCTAACGTTAGCCACCTAGCTTGCAGGGCTTATCGCGGAAATGCACCGCCGGTCCTTACAGGTAAGTCTTCTTAAAACTGCTCCGAAACAGCTTTGGTTTATCGTGGGATTTAGCCGAGCCGACCTCTAGTCATAGATAACTTCGCTCTCTGCAAATATCTTCCCGTTTCCATCTATCTGTGCAGCACAGATGTAGCCTCCGCCTCACTGCTTTGGCAAACACGACCTCTCAACTTACGACCTCTCACCTGTCGTTACACCCTCACGGCATCGGGAGGCGCTGTTACAGCTGAGTACATGTAGAGAGAGGGTGACATCAAACTGCAAACCAACTATAAGGGGCAAAACTAGACCTGTGTTACCGAGAGACATTTATAAAGCGGATAGGAAATGTGAAATTACAACTACAAGGAGGTTACAGGGCAGTGTATGTTTTGGTCACTGGATTTTCCGTTCAGAAAATAATAATATAAACAAAAAATGAGTGGTTATAGATTTTCATTTTAAAATTCAAAAACAAACATTGAAATTCAAGGCATGTTCCTTTTTTGGGGTCAAGAAGGGATAAACAAAACTTTAAAACTGGCCTAGGGCACTTCTGTGTTTGTACTTGGTTATGCTCTCAAAGGTGTTTTCTGGGTTTTGATCATTTTGGGCTTCACTTTGCTTGCTTGCAGTGTGTTTCTGCTCTTGCAGGTGTTTTCAGTTTATTTGCCCTTGTCCGCCACTGTTGAAACCACTGCTTGAGGTCATTATTTTGGCACTCTTGCCAGAAACACAGCACCAACCACATACGCTCACTTTCATTGAAATCTGTGACTTCTGGTCACACAAAATGAAAAAAAATGAATTTTTTTTGTTTCTGTCTCCTGACATTTTTGTTTTTTTGTTTTCAGAACAGAAAATGAAAATTACTGGGGATTTTTTTAAGTTTTATCCCTTCTTGACCCCAATAAAGAAAAATACCTTGAATTTCAATTTTATTTTTTGAAAATGAAAATCAAATAATATCCTTATCTGAATGGAAAATCCAATAACCAAAACATACATTGACCGTTATAAATGTTTTTCATGGAGAAGAAGACAAACTGCAAAGGCACGGTCAGTGTCAGTGTACATGGGCTTAAGTGCATTAAATTCAGAATATGGCGTTTACATGCAAATTACCTGTTTATTCATTACCCTGTAAACATGGTAAATTCTAGAGACCAGAATAAGATGTATACATGGCACAACATCCATCTGTGTTTTAAAAGGCATTGGGAAATGGAGTCTACGTGAACAAACACGAAAACAGAATACTTTAATTATTCAGTGACGACTGGCACTGTTGGGCAAGTAACCTGAAAACTGCAATAAATAAGGATAGGGTAAGTTGCCTTTAGGCATGAGTGTTAGTCACCAATCAACCTAATAAGCATGCTCTATGCCCCTTTAAACACTCTGTTTTTGACTTCCTAGGGTTTATGCTGCCATATGTCATATGATGCCAGCCTCTGCATGTGAGCCTCCATTTACATGTGTGTTCTTTGCTTGTCGTAGGCAGACACCATGACTGTTTTGAAAGTCTGCTGCCTGTGACCCCTCCCATCAGACATCATGTGGGCAGGCAATCAGCATAGAGCTCAGTTCTGAGCGTCCTCAAAGAGGGTGGGTCCTTCTGATCCTCTACAGAGATGAACATTTGTATTTTTTTTTTTTTAAATAAATCAAATCTTTGATTAATAGACACCCAAGACATAATGAAAATGGCCAACCACACCAGGACATGGGACCTTTCGATAAAGGTATTATAGGAGGTGGATAGAAAACCTTTTTATAGCCTTTTTGTTTTGGGAGGATGGGATGGTTTTAAAGTTGCCTATTGATTGGTGAGTTTTAATGCAAAACAAGGAATTTATCATGTGTCATTTTGTATTGTAAAAAGGGTGGATTATGTGGGGAAAAAAGAAGAGTTGACTGATACTTCATTGGTATTTAAAAACATCTAAATACAACTAAATGTCTTCTGGTATTGTTCATGAATTTTACCCAACTAAAACTGATATTAAGAAAAGTTGCACAAATGAAACATGCACTTTCTATCACAAATATAAATACCTTATAACAGGGATGCATCAGGCATTCTTCAATCTCTGTGCATTTTGAACGAAACACTCAAAATAAAACTAGAGCTGCAATACAGTATCTAGCTTTGCATTATAGTTAAGGTGGAAGTTTGCATTCAGGCGATATTTCCATATTTCCATATTCAGTTACATAATCTAAACATCCTCCTTTTAATCATTAATACAGGTTAGAAAATAACAACACAGCAGTGAGAGGTTCGCCATTTATGACCTTTAGTTAAAGTGTTTGAGGAGTAAATATCCGGCAGCCCTCAATGTTTTAACAGACTCCACCTAATAACCTACTTCATTTCACCGAACAATAATCTCTGCTGTAAGAACAGGGGCAGTTTCATCATATAAGACATTATATAACTTGATTGATATCGAGATTGCAGTAAATGCTATTTTATGCATTAATTTCATATGATCAAATAAATTGTTGTGTTGCTTCTAAGGCCAGTTTTAACCATGCAACACATTCTGCAAGTTATTTTTAAAGTATGTCTCCTCAAAATCAGAGGGGTGTAACCACAGACTGCCTGAAAATGAGGTCATCAGTTGGTTTCATTGTGCTCAGATTGCACTGGAGGACCAGGTTAAAATGCACAGCACACATCATTCATCTCCACTATCTTGTCTATATGCTTGCTAGAATTTTCTTTAATATTTGCCGAAATGTCATCCATAGCATAAGGCTGTAGTGATTAGATCTTGAAGGCCATAGGTAAATGGGCACGGTCATGGTGTTTCCGGGTCAGCCTCTGCATGTGAGCCTGTTATAGAAGAAGAAGGCTCTTGAGGATTTCTGTCAAACTTTGCACAAGTGTTCACATTGCTGAAAGATGATGAACTAACAGACTTCTTAAGCCAGAGGTCAAAGGGCATTTGGTGTCATGCTTACCCCATTCTTGTGATTCTGATGTTTCAAAAGTACTGTGAAGGATTTTCCTCAAATTTTGAACAAATGTCGACTCGGGCGCACAAGTGCACTGATAAGATTTTGGAAGAACAAGGTCATATCTCCTTGGGCCTCATGATCATCCTTTGCTTGTCATGGCTTTTCTGTTTTGAGGGATTTTGGTCAAACTTTACATTTTGGAGGAGCAAGGTCAACGCCCCTTGCCTCGTGCTCATATTTAAGATGCCAAAAAGATTTCTAATCCTACTACCACAAAATTATCCCAGCTCTTCTTGACCCACCACTGTACTGTCTTGTTCTTGCATACCTTGCAGAGGCCCAAATCCATAGTAACTATAGTTTTTAAACCTTTAATAAAATCACTTAAATAACTACCTTTTATTAAAAAAGCCCAATTCCAATGGAGTTGGGACGTTATGTAAATTGTAAATAAAAACACACTTTTCCACTTTGTAAGTCTGTCTTTGATGAGCTTGGGTCCAGAGGAGCCGTTTCTGTTTCTGGGTGTTGTTGATATTTGGCTGTGGCTTTGCACTTTGGAGTTTTAACTTATTTTAATATATTAAGGCATAACTTGCACTTGTAGATGTAGTGACAAACTGTGTAAACTGACAATGATTTTCCCAAGTTCCTGAGCCCACATGATTAAATCCTTTACAGAATGATGTTGGTTCTGAAAGCAGTGCCGCCTGAGGGATCGAATGTCACAGGCATCCAATGTTAGTTTTCAGCCTCGCAGAGATTTCTCTGGATTCTCTGAATCTTTTGATGATATTGTAGACTGTAGATAATGAAATCCCTAAATTCTTTGCAATTGTATGTTGATAAATTGTTCTTAAACTGTTGGACAACTTGCTCATGCAGATGTTCACAAAGTGGTGAAACTTACCCTATCCTTACTTGTGAACAATTGAGCCTTTGGATGCTCTGCTATCCCCTATAATGACTTACAGGCTTCCAATGAACCTGTTCACCTGTAGAATGTTCTAATCAGGTGTTTTTTGGGCAATTCTCAACTTTTGCTGCCCATGCCCCAGTTTTTTTTTTTTTTTTAATGTTTTGCAGGCAACATATTCAAACTGAGTGAATATTTGCAAGAAACAATGAAGTTTATCTGTTTGAACAATAAATAACTTGTCTTTGTAGAGTACTCACCTGAATAAAGGTCGAAAAAGATATGCACATAGTTGTTTTCTGTTTTTATTTAAAGCGATACACCAACTTTTTTTTTTCTTTTCTTGTCTTGCCTCAGTCCGAGTCTATGACAAGCAGATAGACACCATTCTTCCGACTGTGCTCCCAGTAACAAGAAAGAGACGGCCAAAACTCACCCACTATTAGTTAGCTTAGCTCAAACATTCGGAGTCAAAGGGTATAGCGAGCCAGCCTCTGCCTACAGTCATCAGATAAACTCTTCAGCAACTCTAAGCAGTCCTGTGTGCCTGTTGTGACTCATTTTTTTTTTTACCAGGTTATGTTATGTTATGTTCTACTATTGTTGTATTATCTTCTTCTTCTCATAAACAGAGGTTTTGTTGACCTACTTCCGTCGTGGTTTGTGCTAGAGATGTGATGTTAGTGAATGAGTCAAGTCTTTTCAACAGCTCTTTTAAGTAAAAGATGAGAACTGATTTTCAGTTGTGAGTTTGTTTGCAAGTTATTCTTAAATGCAAATTGCCTGCAAATTTAAGAATAGCTCACAAACAAATGGCTTTTAGAGTTGCTGAAGAGTTTATTTGATGACTGTAGCCAGAGGCAGGCTAGCTATACCCGCTGACTCCCAATGTTTGAGCTAAGCTAATTGGCGGTGGGTGAGCTTTGGCTGTCTCTTCCTTGTTACTGGACGCACAGACGAAAGAATGGTGTCTATCTGTTTGTCATGGACTTGGGAGTTCAGCAAGACATGAAAACAGTGAAAATGTTGGCGTATCCCTTTAAGTTTTACCCAGCGTCCCAACTCCATTGGAATTGGGCTTTATATAAATTAACTCTTTCTGTGCTCTGCGATCCTGTCTGAATAGCATGGGGGTTCACATTACTGAGTTCTTCCCCTGTGTACTGTCAGAGCTCATTCATATCTGAAAAAAGGTCTCATGATATATTTCCTGACTGAATCCCCCCAACATCGCCTTTTAAAGTAAATAGAGTCATTTGTTTCTTTTCCCCTCAGATATGAGCTGCTCTACTGTTACAGGATTACCTCAACAGTCAGTGATGTCTGTGAGACTGGTCAGTGTGTCTGAGTGTACTGGAGCGTACACATGTTCCCCCTTGTGTGTGTGTGTGTGTTGGTGAGTAAACTAGAGATGGATGGACAGACAGACGGGGTAAAAGAGCTAGTGCACTTAGTCAAACTCAAGACTTTTCCATGACCTGCTCCCTATGGCATGCACTCTATCTGAGGGAGACTGAGTGAGCACGATAGTATAAACTCCTCAAGGGTCAACGCATCACTTCAGAGAGGAACGGAAAAATCTTTACTTTGAAACATGCTCTTTTTTTTAAGTCGAGTGCCAGCTCACCTCCAAACGAGACTCACATCCACATGATTAATGTCGCCTGTCAGGGAAAGTTTAGCAAAAACAATTTGATCGGGCTCTCCTAATCATATTCCCTTTGAGAATCCAAAAGCCCTCTGGTAGGAATCACTGACATTTTAATCCATGAAAAACACAAAACATGTGCACTCTGGCTGTGTTTGCTTTTCAAATCCAGATGGGAGGTGAGCCAAGAGATATGTGACTTTTAATAACGGATCAAATTAACAGATAAATGTAAAGAATAGCAGCTTTATTTCATATGGACATGCCTTTTCCCTTACATAACGTCAAGCTTCAGAGACAGAGTGACTTTTTTGGGCATTGTACACTGAGTTTATTTTCAATGGGGTTTATTGATAGCAATTTAACAAGACTTTATTGAAAAAGAAACTCAAGTTTGTTGGTTTTAAAACATTCCTGCCTCTTAGAGACCTCTTGTGCTCGCCTGGCAGTTCAAAGAAGGGACATCATGGATGATTTAACTCCACTCTACTTCTTTCATTAAGCTTCCTTCTAATATCAACAGTAAGTCACGTCATTACACCTGTGACTTTGCTTTGACCAGGGGCTGTTTTAATTCAGGAAACCCAGGCAAAGATCAATATGAGGCCCTTTTCAATTAAGCTAAAAGCTGTGACAGCACCAGGGACTCTAAGGTACAGAAACTTCATGATCCTCAGACGTGTTTGTGACTGAAAGAGTGAGAGAGCAAAGGCTAAACAGAAGAAATGCGAGATCCTGGGCAGTTTCACCCACCTGTCAACTTATTGCTGCAATTTGCTTGCAATGCTTTTTTTTTTTTTAAACAAAAGAGGAGAAAAAGATCTGTCTGTACTAAAAAAAGTTGTCAATGTTCCGACAGGTGGTGATTCTAGCATATCTGTCTCTCATGTCCCTGTTTTACCTCTTGTCCAACACTGTACAATTTAGAGAATGCAACAATACTTTCTTGCATTTTTTAGTGTATTTTAGCTATGAAACTGTCATTTGCTAAATTAATATGCCTCAGCCTTAAAAGAGGGAGTTTGCTTTGAAATTAAAGAGCTCTATCTAAATTGCAAAAATGGTTAGAAATCCATCCATTATCTACACAGCTAATCCCTTTCGGGGTCACAGGGGGCTGGTGCCTATCCCAGCTGATATTGGGCAGGAGGCAGGGTACACCCTGGACTGGATGCAAGCCAATCGCAGGGCAACATAGAGAGACAGACATCCACTCTCACACCCACACCAAAGGCAGTTTAAAGTCACCAGTTAACCTGATGAGCATGTTTTTGGTCCTTTCTATTAAGATGGTTTCAGTGTTCTTTGTTTTCATTTAATAAAGATATGTGGTCCAGCTCTGATAAAACTACTAATGAAGATGTTAGCTCTATGCTAATCTTAGTACAAGCAGCCACTTCATGCTGTTGTCTCACTCATAGCTCCCACCCCTTTCTGCTGTAAAGGAGTCTGATTGGGCCGTCCTGCTTCAGGCTGTTCACAGTTGTCGTAGATTCGAGCTTGGCAAGATAGCTCTGACTGATTACAGACATTGAATCAGGCTAAACCATCTGCACTACAAAGTTTCCAGTTCTACCTACTTCTACAAATGTTGTCAACATAAATATTTTCATGATTGAATAAAGTAAATTTAAATAGCATTTCATCTCTAAAAAATGCAAATCTAAATTGCACAAATAAGCTCGACTACTTGTTCAAACATTGCCAACATAACTGCGTAACTTGGACAGTGTCAACTTCTTTAATAAAACAAGTTTCAACCGATAAAAGTAATTCTTGTGACATACTTAATAGCTGATGCTCATCTTTACTGCATATATCTTGAGGCCCCTCAAAGAACAAGGCCCCAGACAACTGCCTTATGGTGACAACATCTATCACTTTGACATGACTGTGACCCCAGTTTTACATCTTTATTTCTGTGTTTTCATCTCCTTCTACGTCCCGCTCCCATGCTTGTGTCTCGCTCCTCTTTTTTTCCATCCTGGTCTCCAGGCGATGAGGATTAAGAGTGGCGGGCTGTCAGCAGTCTATTTATATCAACAACAGCCTTTGGAAGAGCAATAGGCTGTGGCTTAGCACATTAACACACAAAAATACAGTGTAACGCAGATTCACTGTAGACCACGGATTGTATTGATCAAAGCTTTGAGAGCTTGAGGATGAGATGGAAACATCCCTTACATCACAGAGTTAAATACAGAATAAGTCTGCAGGGTGCTTATGCTCATCTGTCCAAATATGTGCTGCTGTGACTGCGGATCCAGTGGATGAATTTTGTCTCTAAACCTGGATAGTTGATGTGTAGATACAGAGAGCAGCTTGGCAGAGCTGAGCCTGCTTGATTCTGATTAACAGTGAAGCTGCAGAGGATTGTTTTGAATAGCAATCAGTACACTGTGGTCCTGATGAGTGTATCTCAAGGGGGGGTTTATTAAATGTCAGATGTATTAAAGGAAAGAACATTAACAAACTGCCAGATTCATATCTATCAGTCATATTATCCTCATTATAGTTATTGCAACCCATAATAGGCATATTTCTAATGTTATCGCTGGCACAGCAAAGTCTGTATTATTTGTTCCTCACTTGTTGCTAGCTCCAAGTTTTCTCTCTCTTTTGTTTGTTTGTCTCCATCCCCTCTCTTTCCATTTCTATCTCCCTGTGTCTTACTATCTTACAGTCATGACAGATGGATGTCCTCTATCAAGCCTGATTCTACACAAGGTTTCTGCCTATGTTAAGTTTGTTGTGACTTAAAAACAGTCTGGAAGAATACAAGGTAAACAATGTCCACACGGTGAGGGTGCAGTGATGGACCAAGACAAAGGCTGTGTTGGTACTGTGGAAATTTTATAAGAAAGGAATGAGCATGGAGCCCAAATGACCTTCACCTTTTACCTTAACAATCTACTCTTTGTCCTCAAGTCATTGTGGACATGTGTGCATGTTTGAAGAAAATCCATCAAAATCTCAAGATATTGTGATCACAAGAAAGGGATGAACAGAGGGGGCAGAGTGGGTGTCTCAGCAAAGTTTCAAACCAGTTACTCAAAGCTTTTTTAAATATTGCTGAAAACCATCAAGTTTGAAGACCTTTGGCATATGACCCCAAAAATCTAGACTAAAGTTTAGAAACAGTTGATTATTTCTCCTCTTTAATAACAGCTGGCATTGTATTGCTGGAAAGCCTCTCACCTTTATAACTTGTAAGGATCATGCATTTGTGGATTGAGCAGCAGATAAGCGTGTGGGTAGCAGACAAAATTGTGACAAAATCCCCTCTTCCTCTTGAAGAAAGCCTACAGCTCCTCAGTGAAGCAAGGGGAGAAACCGGTCTTATGGGTGTTGTCTGCCTGGGACGCCCACATCATGGTCTTTCTGGGACTTCACCGGTTTTAGTACTCAAGGTTTGTGCTTCCTGAGCACTTCTACACAGTAAAAATTTCCGATTGAAATTAACTCCTACCGAGCTTGTTCAAACATGTCTGTTGGTTTTTATACCTTTAACACTTTGTAGAGTTAAATCAGTAATTTTAAAGTAGTTACATTAACTTCTCAACTAATTTTAATGCCATTTTCAGGGAATTTTGATCACAGCACAAAGTAGAAGATTTTTTAACAGTGCAAGATAAAACAGTTTTCATCATTTTAGACAATAACTCAGCCAACAATGATGGAAGTGTCCTGGTTGAAATTTCCTGTCTTAGTGCACCTCCTGTTTGTTCGTCTGTTTGTTGAACAGGATAACCCAAAAAGTTATGAACAGATTCTGATGACATATTCTCAAAATGTTGGTCTATGCACACAGAAGTGTTTTGATTGGAGATCCAAATTTTGAATGCAGATCCAGGAATTTTATAAGCATTTGTACACATTACGAGATATTTTCAAAGGAATGTTGGTCACGGGTCAAAGAAGAGAAGTGACTAGATTTTGGTGGTGATATGAATCTGGATGTTGAACTTCAAATTTTTTCAAGGATTTGTTAAAAGTAGGATAGAACAGTTTTTCACGTTTTTGACAATAACTTGCACAAGAATGTTGGAAATGCCTTGACGGAGGTTTGTGCCCTTAGAGCAGTTCTAGTTAATCATTTTTGTAATGTCTTGAAGAGGACATTTATTTGGACATGTCCGGTAAATTTAAAAGAAGCTTGTTCAAATGACTCAGGAAGTGCCATCTGACAACACAGTTTTGTTGTATTATTGTATCACACAACAATATGACGAAGCTTTGTTTCATATTTGTGCGATTAACTTTCTTTATTTTTTGCTTAAAGCTCTGTAGTTTACATTTTATAAAATACTTTGAAACTGTGGATCCAGGGTCATTTCCCAAAAGTCTAATCTGACTACATTTTTCTCCTTGTCAACTCTTACATCATTTTTCCACCAGTGTATATTTGACCTTAGTCACAGTGCAGGTGCTCTGAATGCTTCGCCTCCTCAACATCCTTCCTTTTTTCCTCACCTGACCCCTTCACCTCCTTAGCCCTCTCCCCTGGCTGTGTGCCTCTGCGTATCTTCCTCCAGCTCCTCTCTTGTTGACAGAGCCAGATATGTGTCTACGCTCGGTGGGTCGTCTCCAGACAGGTTATAAATAACCAGAAGAGGGGTTTTTTTTTGGCTCCATGTCCTGAGAGCTCTGCTTTCTTCTCACACTTGAGGAACCATGGGAAAAGAATCTTTCCCTTACGCACATGGCACTCGTAATAACAAGACACGGTTATACATAAAACCTCGGAGCACATGCGCCCGTCTGCAAGCTCTGCACAAACACAGAGGCACAGTTACACAGATACAGGCAGAATGAACCTGGGTGGCTGTGACGGTACTGTTACAGCACTGAAATAGCAAGGCTATAAGAACAGGGGGCCAGTGTTTATAATGAAATGTTAACTTACATTACATAACCAGCACTGTGGGAATGCTGAGTACATTTCTACTGTCATGTAAGTATGGGAAACTTGCTGAAACAACAGAACGGGGTGAAAGTCTGGGAGAGCAGAAAATAGAAAGAAAAAGAAAGCAAGTGCGGTGAAATGAAGAGAGCGAGTGGAAAAAGAGTTCATCACAGAAGCATTATTCTTCTCCCTCTGACAGGGTTATTGAAGGGGGAAGGTTTATGGGTACGTGACGGAGTTGGTGTGAGTTTATGTGTACAGGACTGACAGTGAAACACCGTTAATGTGGACTATAGTTGGGAGTAGGGGAGAATTCGGGGGTTGGCAGGTCAGACTCCGCTGACACACTGGGATCAGCGATGGGATTGTTTCCATTGGAAAGAATTCCAAGAATGAGTTAGAAGAGCTATCAGTGACTTCACTCCGAACACTCTGACAACAGTTTTAATACACGGGCCCAGGCACACGCGCTCCC
Source organism: Cetoscarus ocellatus (assembly GCA_037902135.1). Taxonomy (NCBI): domain Eukaryota; kingdom Metazoa; phylum Chordata; class Actinopteri; order Labriformes; family Labridae; genus Cetoscarus; species Cetoscarus ocellatus. The sequence continues at coordinate 773,905 of JBAMNC010001357.1, read as the reverse complement.
ACTCACATTTAGTGATACTGCGTCTCATGCCAACAATGGTGTCTGAGACACTCTCCATAACCCCCCCACCCCCGTCAGTTTGGACTCGCTGAGAGCTGCTAAGTATTCATCTCTCAGACTGGAAAATGAGTGCTCTGACCTCTGACCCCCAGTGGAGTGTTTGAGGAACTGATTAACAGTGTGGAGAAATCATTTTCACACTTAGGACAAGGTGGTTAAAGTGTGCATGAACATCAACTGAAACACTGAGGCCTCTTTAAGGACATAACAGGGGATCTTTAATGAGAAGAAATAATCTGTCAAATCTAATAACTGAAAAGAGCAACAATCTAAGCTGCAATTTTAACATTTTTATTGTTGTTCCTCTTTTGCTTCTATGCTCAAAGTTTGGTCAACTCAGTTCTGGTAAAATTACATTATTTCATTTTTAATTTGGTTTTCTTTCTCACTGCTCTTTGTCATGCAGACCAAAGCCTGTCAAATGTTGTGTAATATATCCTCCAACCACTAGTTGGGGCTCCATCTTTCTTTGTTCCTGCCATCCAGCCCACTGTGGCACTGACTAAGAAATCCTCAGCTGGGTTTGGATAATAACTTTGTATAGCTTGAAGTCAGTTCTGAATCATTCTGTGCAACTAGCTTTTCCCTTTTTTATGTATCATACCAAGCTTGTATTCTCATAATATAATAATTATTCATATAACTAGAAAGCACTTGGAGAGTGCATAATCACTGGGAGTAAAGAGCTACAATTAAGCTACTATGGAACTACAAGATGGAGGTTTGACCAAGAAGCAGCTACCACACTTTCAATGTATAGCGTCATGTTGTAACCACTTGTTTGAGAGTTCCCCTCAATCTAATGAACTGATCAAGTTGGTGCCCATGTCTGTGAGTAAAGTGTATGGATTATTGCTTAATCAAAAAACGATTACAAATGATCTAATTAGGGTCCCCGGCCACTTTTGTAGTCTTGCTAGCAGTTCGTAAGCAACCAACCTTTAAAGAAAAAAATAAAATTCATGGCAATTGTACAGGCAATTTATCTTGCAAAACGAAAAGTACAAATCTTGTATGCATGTGTTCTTCACGGAAATTCCTTTAGGTATTTATCAGGCTATTATAAAATCCTGCAGACTTTTGGCCGTGGGAGCTAAGTGCTAAAATGCTAACTCACTTCCTTGTGTTCCTGCACCGCTCTACGCAGGACAGTCCAGCTGGTTGAAAGCAGAAGAGAGTGACTAGATACCCAGATCAAGCAGGAATGAAGACAACAGTAAACAAGCATGGCGTCTTGTCTGTCTGAGAATAATTTGCAGTTTGTTTACTTCCTGGTTTGTTATGTTGTTTTTTTGATATAGTGATGGGATAAATGACTGGCAGTCTGTACTTCATGTTTTATTTCAGACTTTACTGTGTGCTCTGTTTTTCTATGTCTGACTTCCTGTTTGGGTTCATATGTTTTGTGTAGATGCAGAAAAAATGACATGTGCCTCCAATGGACCAATGCGAATTGGTACTTTTAGCATGAGCCACAAAGATTGAACATTTTGGTCCATGTCTGTGGTAAAAAAAAAAAAAAAGAAATACGTCTGCAGATGGCATTTTTTCTTACCTTTCTCTTCTTCTTGTGCTTAGGTAAACCAAGCTAGGCTGAATTTAAAGAAGAGCACCAGCCAATGTAGATGCAACAAAGTTTTTCTTTGTCTGTTTTGGCCAAGAGTTGGATTTTGCATTTCCCCCTCTCCAATAGACCCAGCAGAATTTACAACGTACATGCACCAGCCATATTATTATGTCCACCATTTTAACTGCTTGTTGACACAAATAGCTAATCAGTTGATCACATGGCAACAGCTCAAAGCATTTGGGCGTGTCATCATGGTGAAGACAACATGCTGATGTTCAAACTAAACATGTCATGGTTGTTAGTGCCAGATGAACTGGTCCAGGTATTTCAGAAACTGCTGATCTACTGGGATTTTTATATTCAAGCATCTCTTTGGGTTTACAAAGAATGGTACGAAAATGAGAAAATATCCAGTTGACAGAGAGATAACATAGAGGCAACAGTTCTCAAATAACCACTTACTACAACCATGGTATGCAGAAGTCCTTTAATAAGTTAACAACACAGTTATTCTTAAAGCAGATGGGCTACAACAGTAGAAAAAACACATTGGGTGCCACTCGTGTCAAATAAGACCAGGAAACTGAGGTTGCAAGTAACACAAGCTCAGCAATTTGGTGTCAGACTGGGAAAATGTTCTCTGGTCTGATGAGTCTGGATCTCTGCTGCAGTATTCAGATGGCAGGATTAGGATCTGGTTTAAGCAACATGAAAGCATGGATCCATCCTGCCTTGTATCAGTGATTCAGGCATTATGGGTGCGCAGCAGACAAATCTCCTGTAGCTGTGTGATGCTTTCACGTCAATATGGATCAAAAGCTCAGATGAATGTTTCCAGCTTCTTTTAATGCTTAGCCACAAAGAATTAAGGCAGTTCTTAGACCAAAAGGGGACCAAACCCAGTACCATCAAAGTGAACCTAATAAAGTGGCCATTCACTATAAGCAAATAACCCAACAACTGTAATTCCTATTCAAATGTTGTCTGATTTGTGTTTGGTCCAGAAATGTTAAGGACTACCTTTTTACACTTAGTCAAACAGATGATTAAAGCAAAGAAATATCTCAGTGTTGAATAACAAAATCCTCTCTGACTTGAACCGGTCTTCACGAAGGGCCCCATTAGAGTGAGGAAAGGTTTTCCGGGCCTTTTAAGGGAGCCCTTACTCTGTGATGTAACTGAAAATTCCTGAAGTTAAACTTTGAACTGTCCGGATTATGGAAAAATTGTTTTCATGAACTCCTGTTCACACTTCTTCAGCCCCCGCTCTCCGTTTTTTATGTCTCCATTCAAGTTTAAAAGGGCAAAGGAGCACTTGTCAAAGAACGGCTGATTTAAAATAGAAGATGACTACAAAGGCAGATAATTGTTGGTTCAGGTGTGTGCAGTTTAATCTTTGTCTTACTGAAATACACCAAGCCCAGAACATGCTGGTTCATGTCACTGTAGTTACCTCATTGTAACGTGTAATTACATATCCTCTGTTGGGTCAGTGCTTTGCTTCATTGGTAATTTTCAGTCATAACTCAGCTGCTCTCTTTTGATCAATAGACTGTGTCATTTAGTTCACGTTGTCCTCTTTTGCTTTGTCATCCAATTACTGCGCCCTGTAAGCCTGACTGTAACAAGGCTTACATGAGGTCAATGTGATGAGAAGATCATGGCATGACTGTGGCCCACATGCATGACAAGCATCTCTGCATCAAATGTTTTACAGAGGCAAAACCCGGCATACTGGTTTACTTTTCTCTTTCACTTTCTGCCTACTGCCCTGAAGTGATTCCAGGATGTCTTTTTCTGTAAATGTTTGACCCAAAGCCACAGAAAACAATAAAAAATCCAGAAACACTTCTCACTTAAAAATATTCACATCACTAAACGTTATACTTTCAGAGATGTCCAAAGCTATGACCAGCTTTGAGAGTGAGTAGAAATACAGCTTGGCAGTTATGTTACATCTCCAAGACAGTGACAGCACAGAACTGAGTCAAGAAGAGGAGCAAAGGTGTTTTATGTGGTCTTTGGAAAGGAAGAAACCTTAGGGTCCTCTTGTGTACATGGCACAAAGTGTTTTAGTGTGCGTCTCAGGTGTCTTACCTTTAGTTCACCTGATGCAGGTGTCCTTTATACACCACACGCTCACTCTATTCGCTCTATTCTATCTAAATAGCAAATCACTCAGGGGTGTTTGTTTGAAAATGAGTGGTCAGGTGCAAAGGAAGTTACAAACAAGGAAATTGACTGTACTGTAAACCTACCTTTAAAGCACAGTTGACTTTTGTGGTGATCAGATCTGGGAATGTTTTTAGAGGATTTGTTTAACAAAGCATCACAGGGCAGTTTTCCACATTTTTGCTAATAACAGTTTTCAATGGATTTGTTGGTCACGTGGAGCCCTGATAGATTTTAGTGATCCAAATATGGATTTGTTAACACTATGCTAAAGAGCAGTTTTCCACATTTTCATGAATAACTCGGCTGAAATTTCAGAAATGCCACTTTAGAGGTATGCACTTCTGAGCACTTTCATTTTTTCTTTACTGATTCTGCGGCTGTAGGGGTAGTAAGAGCTGGTGGATTTTTGGGCGGCAGATTTCAAAAGGGGCACCTGGAAGTTTTTGCCTGCAGCACAAAGCTATGTTAAATCAGGCCCTGCACGGGGAGACCATACAAACTTTACTCAGGAAGTATTGGGGAGTTGAGCGTACCCTGATCTGAGGCACTTGACTTGCTGCACCACCATGGAGCCCACAAATGTGAGATGCAACAGAAAACATAGTGTATTTAGCCTTCACAGGTATGCAGGCATAGAAGTAAGAATATTCATCTAGAACAGGAATGGGCATTGACTACCAAGAGAGCCACATAAAACCTGCCAGGGGGCTGCACTGTTACATTTGTTGGATACTCTTGATAGGGAAAACTATACATAAATAAACAAAACTATCAACTCTAAAGCTGTCATAGCCATTGATTATACCAACATACATATATTATTACTCGAGCACAAAAATGATGCATATTTTAAAGAGCTTGGCATACAACTAAAGCCAGTTTAGCCAATTTACACAGAATTAAGCCACTTAAAGTTTTTTTTTCAAATGCAACAAAACAATGAGTATTTACCAGTTCTGAAGTATAAGGTAAGTTTAACATTACTACTTAGTATCATATTCTAATGCTTCATAAAGGAAATTAAGAGAGATTATTATAGCAGAGTAAATTGTTCAATTATTTGAAAAAAATTATGCCAACCAACGGGATTATATAGATACAGTTAATTTACATATCCCAATATGTGCATGACATTGGACTGGTGTCTCAGATTGACTCACATTTGGTGGATTTTGTTGTATTGTCCTCATGTTAGCAATTTGTTGATTTTTGGAAATGGCATTTAATGTGATGGAGGGGCATATGTGGTCCCTGTGCTGCCAGTTTCCCATCCCTAATCAGGAGGCTTTTCAAGGTATATGGACATCGCTCCTCAATTGTTATATATGCAACTATAAGTAAGCTTCTGGGGTGAGTGCTGCTAATTGTTGTGGGGTAAAGAGCAAATTTAGACCCCTGCAGTGTAGCAGTGTTGCTAAGATGTTACAGGGCATCTCAAATATTAATTGCCGCTGCTTCAAAAAAAAAAAAAAGAATTTAATTAACAGAAGCTCGACAATTTTTCTCTGTGAGTCAGAGGCTGCAGAAGAGCTGAAGATAAGAGCTACTGCAAATGTCAAAATGCTATGAAAAGTTGCTTCAGGGCCTTCCTTTCATATCTTTAAAAGTCCCAGAAACTCAGGACCTTTCATTATTAAACCTGAAATATATTGCTTTCTCACTATTACTTTCTCCAGACAGATTTGAAAGTCAACACAAAGTTCAGAGGTCCTCAGCTGACGTCACACCACCCTGTAACTGGATGCAAGTTCAGCCGCTCCCTCTGAGGAGAACTGCGTGTGTCCTTTCCTAACTTGTTGTGATTTCTTCTTTCCGTGATCTCATGACATTTTCCACTGAGATCAAGGAGCAGACGTTAGAGAAAAAAGGATAAAGGACATTCTTTTTCTTGAAGCAGCCACCGGACACACTCTGCTGTTGACCACCACCATCAACAGGGGAGATATTAATAACTCTGCTTGTTTTTTTTCTAGGAAGGAGGAAGCAGGACAGAATGTCAGCCCATTGTTCCCCCTCCAGGAAGTGACCATAAGACCCTTAAAGTACCAACTTGGCAAGTCCATCAGGCCTGAAGGCCCTGATGGACTTGCAACATCTCTGATGGACTGTTCCTGGTTCCTGGTGCCGAGTGATCAAACTTGACCTGCTGGGTCACTAATACAGCACAAAGCAGCAAATCACCTGAGAAGTTTCCGTTGTAACAGTGATCTCAAAGCTTTCTGTTTATTCCTGTAAATCCCCCAGTTCCCCATTAGAACTTTTCCACTCAACCACATTTTATTAGCCCTGTATCATTGTGGTGAGTCTTTATGGGCTGAGCGTGAGGAGCTGCTTCCACAAGCTTTTATACCCACAGTTATCCTCATTTCTTAGGGACTGTAAACATCTTAAAAAGGTTGCTTGACTAGAAAAATGTCTTCATGTAAAAAAACATCAATATAGTGTTTCTAGATTAGGATTTAAAATCTGTTCAGTGTGTAATTTGGTTGCATTTAAATGCACAGTATCTAAATTATGCCACCAGGGGGCTCTTTGTCAAAACAATAACAGAAAATGTAGGACATCTGGACAAAATCTGAGTGACGTCAGCCATCGGGTTGTTGAGGGGAGCTTTGAAAGACAATATGAGGCAGTCGTCATGTTGACAATGCTGTCTCAAGCTAAATTTAAAGTAAGAAACAGATAAAGAGGTGGAACACTCACAAAATGCTTCCTTGTAGTCCTACCAGCCATGCCCCTGGCTATGCACAACTTGTACCCTCTTATTAAAATCAGGGGCAATTATAGAAACATTCACCCTCTTCCAGGACGTTCCCACGAAGACATCAACTATTCTGACCATAAATAAAACAGTCTTTCCTACCAGGTTGTAAACATTTTTATTGCTATGGTAAAAATTGTCAATTCAGCATGAAGTGTGTTTTTGACTTTTAAGTGCATCTTGATGCTAGCTGCATGTTTTTCACATTTATGTTTTGACTTCAGCTTTTGACCACAGAATTTGTCGGCCACTGATCTGTTGTCATTATCGGAGGCCTCTGTTCAGCAAAAACTGAGTTTATAAGATGTGTTTACAAAACAATAAATCATTGTGTCCAAGGTACAAACCCCATTTCCAATTAATCTACTTTTAATTGAATACACTACAAAGACAAGATATTTAATGTTCAACTTATAAACTTGATTGCTTTTTGCAAATATTAGCACATTTTGAATTTTATGCCTGCAACACAAAAGCTGGGACAGGAGCATGATTGGCACTTCATTACATCACAGCATTACTCCATAAGCATTGAAACTTTGTTGTTCACATAAGCAGGGACATCCCTGAAAAAGATATCTCTATGTCAGCATATGTGTCTCCAAATCCTGTATGTGCCTACCAGTATTACCTTCACAGTTATGCAAGTTACCCAAGCCATGAGCACTAACACACCTCCATACCGTCACAGATGCTGACTTTTAAACTTTGCACTGATGACAGCCTGGATGGTCCTTTCCTCCTTACCTCGGAGGATATGACCTCCATGATTTCCAAAAACAATTGAAATGTTGACTCATCAGACCACAGCAGACTTTTCCACTTTGCCTCAGTCCATCTCAGATGAGCTCAGGCTCAAAGAAGCCAGCTGTTTCTCTGGGTGTTGTTGATATACGGGCTTGGCTGGGAATAGTAGAGTTTTAACTTGCAGATGGAGTGATGAACTGTGTTAACTGACAATGGTTTTCCAAAGTGTTTCTAAGGCCGTGTGGTAATGTCCTTCACAGAATGATATCGGTTTTTAATTCAGTGTCGCCTGGGAGGTCAAAGGTCATGGGTATTCAATAATGGTTTTAAGCATTTCTTAACTTTCCCAGTCTCTTATTGCCCTGTCCCAGCTTTTTGGAATGTGTTGCAGGCATTAAATAAAAAAACAAAACATAATTAATTAGTTTGTACATGGAATATTTTGCCTTTTCTTTTTTTTTTTAACTTTCTCTTTATTATAATTTCAGGTTTACAAAAGGAAAAATAAGATAATATAAAATAAAACACAATAAACTAAAGTAAAAGGGAAGTTGTTCCATCTATACATGGATGAAGGGTTACAAACTCTGGGGTATGAGTTCCATTTTTCCCAGTATTTAACACAATCATCAGCTCGTAGTCTGAAGAAGAATGTGATTTTTTCCATTCAGTAAATTTTGTTTACAATTGCAGTCCGGTCATCCTTTGTTGGTGGGTTTGTCTGCATTCATTTACGTGTGATGGCTTTTTTGCTTGCAGCCAAGATGATTTTGTAAAGATACCTGTCCTGAGACTTAAGACCATTCAGCATTTTACAAAGGTAAAATGTGACAAAACAAGAAACAACTTCAGTTCCAAATATTATCCTCAATGCTTTTGCCAGCTCTTGACCGTAAGAATAGATTAAAGGGCATGCCCAAAATACATGGAAATGATCTGCCTTTGTCTTTGCTTTATATTCAATTGCCTATAAGTCAAAAGGGATTTGCAAATCATTGTATTGTTTTATCTAAATTTTATATGTCTCAACTTGCTGTTAAACGTATCCTTGGTATTCTGAGGCCGGGTTCATACTGCCATTTCAAGATATATTTACACCCCTCTGACAGTTTGCCTTCAAGAACAGAGGATAATGGGGGGAACAACTGGTCCCAAAGGCATCATAGTAAACAGGGGAGGATGAGGAGCCAGCAGAGGAGTGCAGCACTGTGTATGCGTGGCAGAGCTTCATTACAGAATTTTTATGCACTGTGAAAAAGGCTTTTGATTCCATGCAGCCTACGACAGGAAGACAGATTACTTAGACCATTGCACTGGCATGGAGAACTATTAGAAATGTTCATATTGATGTAGGAGCTGGAATATAACTAACATGCTTGGCTCTTTTTATATTAAGGTATTTTAGTGCACATATTACACATTACACATATTGCGCTTTAGTTTGAACAAGCTGCAGACAGGATGTAGCATGCGGCTTACTCTTGCCTCTACATGTTTTTGATACATGCATCTGTGTTTGTGGAGAGATTCTGTATGTGAGAAGTGCAAAGCAGGAAGTTCTGGTGTTTTTTTTTCCTAACCACTGCAGGTGAAGTGAGTGGGTGAGAGAGAAGGGGGTTCACATGAAGGAAAATAAACACAGAAGTTCAGTCTCTTGGTAACAACACTAAGGAGCCCCTGTAAAAAGACGAACAGTAAACACGGCAGTAACTCTTCAAATTCAATTACAGTCAGAGTCACAGTTGGATAGCAAATTCAAATGTTTATTTACAGCCTCTGTAATTGTCACAGAGAAAAGTGGTCTAAATACAAAAAAAAAAAAAAAAAAAAAAACAAGAGAAAGATGGCGGCTAATCTCCCTGAGCTTTACAAAAACAATGTGGGACCTGTAGGTGACAGACAGGAGAGAAAAGAGAGAGATGTTCTGTACACAGCCCTAATGCCACTCAAATGAGAAATTACAAAAACAGCAGACATATATCTCAGTCATGCTTTTACAACAGGATTTTATATTGTGTCTTTTCCACTAACCAACTTTTACAAGAGTTGCTCCACAAACAATAAGTTGATATTTAAAGAGTGAATAAAAGAACACCGACTTTTGAGACTGCAATACAGATAAATGACAGACAATACTACCAGAGAGCAGAGATTTCAAGAACATTTTTTGGCAAATACAGGACTAACTGTGGTGTGAAGATGAGTTAAATACATTTGAAGATATTGCCTAATATGCCTTATTCTGTGACTTTTTTTGTGACCTGAACTTCATGGTATTAAAGTATGGCTGTTTAAAGGAACCTTGCATATGCAGACATGCTGAAATTTCACAAAGAGTCTTTAATATGCATGTTATACGAAGAAACACATTAAATTTCTTCATTTTGAGATTATGCTAAGAATATATTCACCTTGTGGGCTTCTGTTGTGCAGTGCACTCTGGGTAGTGTTTTTTTTCCATCATCTTGTCCTATTGTCATTCTTCGCACCACCAATAAAGGCTGTTTGAGGCCCAATACACACAAAAGGTAGGCAGGTTTAAAACCTTTTTTTAATGTGTTTTGACCTCTTGCTTTATGTCACTTAACTTTTAAAAAAAACCCTAAGACACTATGATTTTCTCAAGCTTGTGTAGTCAAATTGTGCTGCATACCCACTGAGTGGTCTGATTTGGTTCAGTACAGTTCAGTATGGTTTTGAGTGGTAAATCCTGATCTTGTCTGTGCCTCCAATGCCAGCTGTACCTTCACTTGAGGGCAGGGATGTGAGCCACATGGAGAGGGTTGTGCCAGCTACATAACTGCTTGACATCGTAAACTGAAGAGCAACAATGAAGGATTTCCAGCGTTCTGACACTCCATGGAGCGTTGTTTTGTCCGGACATTCTTTACAGCAACAGCAGTGAACATATTACTCTACATCCATCAAATCATCTATTTGAACGTGGTGTGGTATGGATTTTTGTTTTAGCATGTATTGCATTGGAATTGACAATTTTTGTAACCAATCAACAGGCTGTAGAGTTTTTAGCTCCACCCTTCAGTATCGGTTCAGTACGCTAAAAAGTGTGACAGCACAGGTCAGTTATTCGAGTACCTTTCCTCCTTATTTGACAGTGGAAATTTGAAGAGTTCTTTGCACAACATGCATACAAAATACACAACTGTTAATGAATTTGTGTCAATGTGTCTCAGTATGCATGGTTCCCTTTTAAAATAGCAGAACAGGAAGACAAAAGGACAGCCAACTTTTCAGTTCAGGTGTTTTCAGCTCTGTTTCAGTCTTGATCTTTCTAAAAGGAAACCAAACCCAGAGTACAAACAAGAGCAGCGCAGAACAAGGCCTCAGGGTTCAGCTCACTGGGAACAAGTATTTACAAATCCTTCAATGGGTCTGTACATCACTTCATAAACTGCTTTATCAAATAGTACAATTTTCAATCATTTTTCCTCATTGTTCTGAAAACTAACCTGCTGTCAATTCCTCTGTTATCAAAGTATATTTGTCATAAGGCTTACAGTAGGCCATGAGCAATGGAGGGTCACAATACTGACTGAGCCCTTACTGCACAAGAGTTAATACAATTATTTTAGAACATTAGCAAAGCAGGGCATGCTGGTTTATTCTGACCTCCTTCGCACTTTTCTGAAGTTATTTTTTGAGAGATTATTTGACAAATCTTGTGAAGTGGAACCAAAAATCCCAGAAACATTTTTACGCACAAACACCCACTTCTCAAATCACAAAACATTCACTTCTGAAAAACATATGGACAGCAGTGGCAATCACAATAATCAACATTTCAATCCAGAAACTGAACACAGACAGTGCATTGAAGAAAATAATCCCCACGGTACCACAATAGTTCTGTATGCCACGCTCTGGGGTCATGACGCCAGCCATTTTGGAGATACGCGCGGGGCAGTTGCGGCCCCCTCTGCAGTGCGAGGGCTGTCCATGGAGCTCAGAGCTGCCGCCGTCCAACAGACACACACGGTGACAGGCATGGTTAGAAGAAGAGTGGAGGTTATGAGTGTGCATGTCTGTTCTTTTCAAGTCTGTTCTGTGCGTTTGCAGACTGGAGGATAACTCATCATGTGAGGGTGGTGTGATTCTTCTGTGTATTGCTTCTCTGTGGGTGTGATGCTTTGGTGTCGAGATGGTATCACGAGACACTGAGTGTGTGTCTGCTGTCGGAGTCTGTTGGGGGAGCGGTGGAACCAGTGTGGAGAAAGAGAGAGTCTCAGAAATGGGAGAGGGATGGAGGATGCTACATCGCAGCCTTTAATGCTGCGAATTCTGCGTCGGCAGTCCGTTTGGGATGCTGCCGTTGTTTTGCTCATCTTCCTCGTCTTCTTCCTCCTCTTCTTCACTGACCAGGAACTCCTCTGGAGGCCAGCGCAGCTCCCCGCTCTCCACCTCTCCCTCCGTTGGCTCCACCACGATGGACGGCAAGCGGTCTTTGAGCTTACAGCAGCGGTCAAAGTCTGATGGGTCTGGGAATATCTGAAACAGAAGAGTAAAACCATGATTATTAAATGGGGCTGATGGACCAGAGGTTATGTCTGCATGCCTTATGTACAGAGGCTGTCTTTTCACATGGTAAACAGTCTGATTCTGTCCTCTTTAGAGAGGGGATTGACCATTTTTGTTCAGACTGACGACCTTGTCAATACTCCTTAACAATAGCGGTCCTTATGTGTATTTTAGTTGATACTTTTCTAATGTTTGTTAGTTGGAAATAAAAGACCTTAATACGATTTTTAAGTAGAAGCAAAAAGCTGAGAAAATGTTTGCATGAAAATTAAAAAGGTGTCAGAACAACTGTGTTCTTACAGATGTATGATTTCAATGTAAAATCTGAACATATGCTAAAATATTAAACAGTCGCTTGCCTGAGCAGACATTGAACACATCACAATGTAACTGCATGTCTGCACAAAGCAAACATGCTGTAAAGTGAGTCCAATCCACCGACATGCATTTATCTGCTCTTAAAAACACCGCTTTACGCCATGCACTTGAGGATGAATCATGCTCTGCATTATGGAGAGGAAGCTAGCAGGCTAAGATATCTACAAAACAAGTTGTTATTTAGAATGAGTAATGTCTAATGAATGATTATACAAATGTATATAATTTTCAGTGTGTGTGCACAGTTTGTTTACATTTGGATCATAAGGAGTGCCACAAAGAGGAAGGGCTTTTAACGCTTGCAGGGTCTACAGTGGACTATAGAGGGCACAAGATAGCATAATTACATATCACACCATAACGCCTGCAGAAGTGTCTGCACAGAAACTGTCAGTGATGCAGGTAGAGAGCAGCTTTACAAAGGATGAATTCTTCTCTTTCATTGAGCTGGACTAAATCTGGGAACTGAAACTTTTGGCATCAGTCAGTGTGGTTGAGTCCTGTGATCTGCTGTAGGGACAGTGAGTATTGGAAACCTGTTGCTATTTACATGATGTGTTGTGCCTGTGCACAGAAAGTGACTTTTTTGGATCCAAAACATTAAGTCGGACTTTGATATCACCCTGGTTGCCGTAATCCAGTTTATAGCAATGTGATGAGTTAAACCATCACTAGGTTAGTTGTGTCCTTACTGGAAATTTTGACATTTGCAAATACCAGTGTTAAATGTTTCAAGCCATTATCTGCCGGCACAGAACGATCATGCATCCCCTTTCAGTTACAAACTAATCGTGTATTCTGACTTAAGTGCAAAATTTCTGAATACAGTCAGTAAATCAAAATGTTTTGGCATCAACAAACAAATATTTTTTGTGATTCTTGGCAGAACAACTTTATCTCTGCAAGTTGTTCATGAGCATATGCCTTGACTCTTGGAACCATAAGTTTGACTTCTGGGGGTTTCCACAATTTATTTTGCACATTTTTTCCAGATAAATTCAACATGTCGTGAGTGCTGTCTGAATTGCTTTTTTTCCTGAACACAGAGGGAGCATGTTTGTAATCACGGGTAAATAAGTGAGGCAATACTGGTGCTACTTTTGTGCATTTTCAACTGCTAAAGAACAGATGAGAGTCTGGATCTTGTGATGTTAAACCTCCTCTAAAAGCCTTGTGGTATACCTGCACTCGCCAGGCCCACATTCCTCTTGCATCCATACCAGCCTTTCCACATCATGGCTCACTCAAAAAAAATGTTGCACAAGCAGAGTTACATCAGTGGCTCTGTTTGGGTAAATGAAGCATGTCCGCTGAGACTTACGGTAAACGCTGCGTCATGTTTAATCTAAATGCTCTGAGCGGCATTGTGCCAAGCAGCTAGTGGCTGCTTACCAACTCATCCAGCCCTGCATCACCCAATACTCAGAAGATTATACAAGAGCATAATCATGGCATTTCAAATCAACAGTGAGCTAAAAACACAAAAGGTGAAAGGTTTAGTCAACATGATGTGTGTATAAATAGAGCTTAGACCCAATAAAAGTTCACATTTGGAGTTGGATGTTTTATATTCCCCCTGAGATGGAAAGGGGTTTTTGAGAGAGATATCCAAATCCAAGCTGATGTGCTTCCTTATAAACAGATTCTGCTAACAGTTGTTTGGACCTTAAATGAAGGGCATGAGAGATGTCCCGACAGGAGAGACAAACATTCTCGGTCCTGGTAAGACTGGACATCAACCTCAAACTCTCTCTGTTCTCAGGAACCAGAGAGCAGGCCCAGGGGGAAAAAGCCTGCCACTCTTGGTCCAAGAACAGCATTTTTTTTTGCTGTTGTTTGGATAAAGTGGATGAATATTTTTAGACCTGCATATTTCACTGCAAGACACTGGAAGAGAGAGGGAAGGGGGGGCGGTGTCGCTGTCTGGGCAAAGAGCCGAGCGCAAAGAAAGAATTAGATGAAGCAGGAGAGAGACTGAGACAGGAGGAAGAGACGGACGGGATCCAGCTGTGTCCGAGTCTGTGAATTCCAGAGGAGACGGATGGAGGGAGGAAAAACACAAAAAGCTATAAATATGCCATGTGAATGTGAGAATTTGTCAGGTTATGAAAGCATGCGAGCCTCTATCAGCAGCTTTTACATCCTCAGAAAACAGCTGCTTATAGAGCCGCGCCAAGAGGTGCGATTAGATGTGTGCAAGTGTGTGAGGGAGCTTGTCTGCGTGCCGGTCTAAAGCCTGAGTGGATCTGCATTTTCGGGCCCGCATCGCCAATCCTCGCTGTGCGTCAGCACCGAGGGGAGTAAGGCAGGGAATGACCTTGCCTTCGGACCCCTCGCTAACACATGTCATAACTTGTTTCACTTCCAGCGGCAGAAAGCGTCGACACATCATCATCCAGGCACAATGGCGGCTATTTTAGGATCTTCTGGGGGGTGTGAAGGGTGCATACTTATACGCATGAATCATGACATTAGGATGATAAATTAGTACATTAGTAACTATTTGCTCATCCATCTCCACTCCTACAACACATTCATCGACAAAACCTTTTATAGGTGCAGCTGGAATTAAACAGTCACGCAATGTGTGTGAAAGCCCCCGGCATACATAATGGAGGAAGTGAGAGGGGGCAGCATCACTGCTCCATAGAGAGGAGCAGAGGGGACCTTGAGGAGGTGGGGACTGAATAGTGGAGCTGTGACACCCTCTGTTGCTCACATTTCCCTCCATCCGCTCCCCATCCTCTCAGACAGACTCACAGCTGGAGTGTGAACCATGGGGGGAGGAAGCCGGCCTCTCCCTCTGGGTCAGACTACATCCTCAGAGTCGACTTCTACACTGGCATGGCACTGCCACCCCACTACGCTAGGTTTAAGATGAACGAAAACCAATTCTTAACAGACAGTATTCATGGTCTGGGAATATTTACATTTGTACAGTTATTACAGTTCCTGACATTAACTTCAAAGAGAGCAACAAAATTAAATACATGGTAGTTCCTGTAAACAACACACATGTTAGTATGACCAGGACAAACAATCGTGAATGACCTGCTGGACTCAAAATACTTCATCCTACAGCAACCATCAACAGAAATGATATTATTTAACATAAATCCATACTTTTAGACCAGTTAAACCCATTTTAATGGCAGTTCAGCTAGATGCTGCTACATTAATCATCATCATCATTCCTCTTTAGTTTAAAATCATTATAGATGTTAATAATAGAATGACCTCTCTATCCATGGTTATTGATTTTATCTCCATAATAAATACCTTAAAGCCACGTAGACATGAGGACCCTCTTGAAAGCGAGACACCACATCAAGGGTCTAACCTCAAATAAATCTTTATTCAGCAAAGACAAATAATATGAGGGCAGATTTATAGTCTGGGCGTCCATGGGTTTGTCACTATCATAAATTATTTGTTGCAGTCCATTTGTCTCTGCGAGGATGGATACATTTTTTTATGTATATAATTAAAATGAAGAGCACGGCTTCAGCCTGCTCTATTGTAAAGTGCCTTGATAACACTTGTTAAAAACTGGCACTAAACAAATAAGGTTAAATAGCTTGATTAATGCAATTTACTTTCATTAACAGTGGCATTAAGACCAAATACCATACAGATATATTCTAGGTGAATGGTGATACACAATTTAATTTTTGGGGGACAAGTTTCTTTTTTTAAATTGTAAAGTTGTCGTAAATTTCACACTATAATTAATATAATAAAAAGCGTCCAATTCTTTTTTTTTTCCCAAAAGTTTCAGACCTTTTTCTCTCAGCCCTTGGAGAATAAGTTTTTCACCTTTTCTTATCCTCTAACCAAAATATAGCTAGACTCACTTCCTATAGCCCATCACTTCATGTCCCAAACAGACTACATTAACATTCTCATTTTACCCCGACAAATCCTGAAACCAGTCAAGTACCAGCCTGATATATATATATATTTTTTTTGTTTAACTTTTTTTTGACACATGACAGTTAATAGCAGCAGTTGAATCTTTCATAGGGGGTTTCCAGGATGGTCCAGTTTAGCAGGCAATGAGAAAAAGCTGCTGGCTGAGCCTGTCAAAACCACCTGATGGCTGCTCCTCCTGCCCCTCTGAGGTGACGGGGTGAGTCTAACAAACAGGTTGCAGAAACATACGCACTATTTCCCCTGACATATTAAAAGTTGTGACAAACAATGACTTCAATCTCATAAATACATGAGAATGAAAATACTTAATCTAGAAGTTTTCTGTAGTGCGTTTTGAACTAAAAAATAACTTCCTACTCCAACCTTTTACCTACAGACACAGATCTGTTTTTCTAAGATGCTCAATAATCAGTGAAATGATTACACCCTTGATACAAAATCAAGCAGCGATGTGATTGGTTAAAAACAAATGAAGTCAATGTAGAGAAAAATCAAATCAAGTATCAAAATGTCAAGTACAACAGTAACAATTACCATGATTATAACCTGGTTCAAAAGTCAATTTGATCAGGATGTCATTATGAAATGTTTTAAATGGCTTGTCTGTTTTAAGAAGGATACACATTCATAATTCAAATCTAATATGACTAAATGCCAGCCTATTGTGGCTGACTGTTAAATTTGTGACAGCATTTTCAATATGGTGACCACAACGGACTGCCTTTAAAAGATCACTTCAGAAACAAAATGGCCAACACCACATCCTAACTGAATGCCCTGTGAGTGGGCATTAAGTGAGAAAATCCAGCTAACTACATCAAATCGTATCTGAGTGTCCTAACTGCCCAAGAGCGATGCTGTGCAACGTTGAACATTTTATGCCTCGAAGGCCCATCTCAACGCAGATGAGGTGCAAGGAAAGAGGGAATTTGATGAGATGCAGGGGGGATTTTCTTGGTTTTCTATGACATTTCTAACTCAGCAGAGCTTTTTTATGTGTTTAACATGGAAGAGACAGCGGAGTATTCGTCCATTTCAGTGAGTGATTTACTTTCACTTTCAACACAGAGGGCAAAGCTTTGAAGGCCATAGAGTACTGAGGAGGCCCAGTGTCGTCAATAAAGAGTACCTCACATCCATTTCACCAGTTGTACAGTAAAAGCACTTAATTTTTAATCCACGAGGGGAAGGGCATGGACATTATAAAGGATGCAGTGTGGAGAGCAGGCTTGTGATCCTGCGCGATGTGATGCTTGCGTTCAGTTAGTAAATGGTGTAAAGTCACTCAAACTGAAGAAAGATTTAAAGCAGTCTTTGTACAAAATCAACCAAGCTTAACCAGAGTTTTTAAGTGTTTAAAATGGAAATAAATCTTGGGTGCAGGTTGCCCAGTGGCTGTGTTTGCATGCCTGATGTGAAAAGGCTGTTGTCACTGCAGATGGTCCTCCCAGCCTCTCTCTTCCTGATTTCATTCACCATTTTGTCTGATAAGGGGCACGGAAGTCCAAAAAGAATCTCATATTTAGAGCAAATCACTCCTATCAGATGTTGTAAACTCCTTCGTGAATGCATCCATATTTACAGCTGCCATCCCTAAACTGCAAACCTGCAGTGTCTCAGCTCTCATTATCAGTTGGCTTGGGATAAAATCATCTTAAGAGGCGGTGTTACCGCAAGTGCTTAAGCAGAAAAATGGGACTGCTGTTTTGTTTCACCATTGTACCCATCCTTGTCTTGTGAGGGTGTGTGTGTGCGTGTGTGTGACTCTTACCTGGAAGGAGAGTCTGTCCTTGCTGGGGCTCAGCCTCATGTCGTCCATGGGGGTGCTATTGATCATCACCTCAGTCATATCTCGGCCGGGCACAAACACTGGGCTGCAGGGAAAGAAAAGGAGAAAATTGAATGATTACATAATTTAGAATGCAATTATGGTCCATAATGAGAGAAAGTTTAACCGGAATTTCTTTGTAGATTAGCGCCACATCAGCAAAAAACAAAATAGAGGACAACCTGTTGTATGCTGAAGTTTCTACAAACCAAGGTTATCAACAAAAACTCAAGTGTTAAAAAAACTTTTGGTGATGAAAACCAAAATTACAAGAAGAAAAATGGCCTAGTTTTGGTCCTGTCACAAGAACATTGCTCAACACATATTTTAAACTCAATTTGTTCCTGTTATTTACAATTTTTAATAAGCTTGCTTACCATAGAAGTTTAAACTTTGGTCCCTTTATGCCACATTGTAAAGTTGTTTGAGCATTTTCTCTGAACCATTTCAATACTCAGACAAAAAAAACGCAAAAAAAGTGATTTCACAACATATCAATTGAACCAAACTAATAAGTAGAGCTGGGAGATCAATGGCGTTTCAATTGTAATTACAATTACTGCTGCCACAGTTATATAAAAAAAAAACTATTGAGATCAAACGCTTATACTGTGCACAGCATGTTGTAGTTTAATGTCAGAATGATGGTGTTGTAAGCATTCATGCTCACTTATTACATGTGGTTCATGTTGTAAATTCATGTTATTGTGTTTCATAACAGTGATCTCAATGTCTAAATAATTGCAATGATGAATTCTGTCCTAATTAAGCTGTCTCACTGATATGCACTAAAAATATATATATATTATTATCTGGAATTAAAAACAAAGTAAAACAAAATTAGGGATGTACAATATCATCCAAACATCAGCAGATATTATCCTAAAATTTGGATTATTGGTAAATATGAACATTTTTGCAGATATTAATACAAGATACTTTTCCACAAAAATCGGCCATAAATATCCAACGTATCTGTTGTAATACTGGCAAAATGTACCATAATGCTTTACCTAGTCATCACCAAATGTCAACATTTATAAAATAAAAGTGTCATTGATTAAAGAATAAAATGTTCACATCCTTTTAACACAAACAGACTTTCACCATTAAAGAAAAGTTGATTTGTGGAGGAAGTGGAGGCTTTGTGCTCTTGACAAAAAATACATATATTAGTGATTGAGTTTAGAAATATCAGCTTATCAGAACCCCCCCCCCCAAAAAAAAAATAAAAATAAATAAATAAAATTAAAAAGCTGATATTTAGAATCACACCGATATGATGAGATATGAAAACAAACTTATGATCTGTTTGTGTTGTGATGTTGAGTTCATTACTTTATGATCTTTGTCTGGTGAAGTGTAAATTAGATCTCTAGATCTTATAGTGGGGTGTGAGAGCTTATTTGGTCAGGAGCTATTCATTTTAGGTTTTGTGTTTTATGACATGCTTTGCTAATTATTTCAGTTCCTCTTTCCTGCTTCTTTCTTGCAAGATTCAACTTTTTGTTTTTGCTGTCTTTAACCAATGAATGGACAAAATATATAAACGATAAAACTGAAAAAAGCTGTAACTTTAAAAACAACAAGACTAAGAAAACAATTAAAAAAAAAACACGCACAAATTTGAACTCTCTGAATTCACTTGTGAATGCCTGGTTGAACATTGTAATCAACCATCCTAATAAAAATGATCAAAAGCATAAAACCAACACACACCACATCTATCACACTGTCCCATCAACACTCACGGTCTGGATGTCAGTTGTTCACCTGCAAACATTTGGTTCAAACTCTGCACTTCTTGACCACAGCACGGCAAGCATCCAGCCAGCTCTGTGCTGATGCACTGCAGAGCTGCACAGCTCATGCTGCACAGCTCGTGCTGTTGCTTGCATAAGGTAGCCGTGTCTAAACACAGGATGATGCGCTCTTACAGCAGAGAACACAGTCATTGTGAGAGAGCACTGGGGGCGAGCTGTGGTATTTGACTCTGGTGGAACTCAATGCTTTCAGTTTCATCAGAGCTCGGCCAAACTTTCCATTTTAGATGAAAGTAACGAGGTTGTTTATCCGCACTGGTGCTCTCACTATCCGGCATTATTGCAGCAAAGACAAAACAAAGTACTCAGGGCAGCTCTAAGACTGACAGACTTAGTCCTGAGATGAGGAACTGCTGGGCCTTCTCACGCTCTTTATTTAAAGCCTGCTGCCTTGTGGTCAGTGTCCACAGTCTTGTGGTCTGTGTGGTCACTGCTATACAGAACAAAGAAAACAGAGCACTCACTCATATCCTCACATTATCCCATTCATGGATGTTTTAAAGAGATGTGTGGGCTTCAGTTGACCTACTTTGCATTTGAAATAAAATACATTTTATTTTTGGATACAGCAGAATGGTGGAAAATTATACGGTGGTACTGATTGGAACTTGGTCTTAAAATACGGAGTGATTATGTAAACGTATTCCAAAGAATTAATTCAACCATTCAGCGCTGCCTTATTCATCTATCAAAACACTGCGGCTTCAAAGTCTGTTAGATAACAAACTGGAAAGTGAATCATCTCACTGTTTGATACAGAGGTTCCTTTAAAAATAAACCGTGTCAAAACCTACAATTTATCTGAAATTACAACAAGACACCCGCTGTGGAATTTCTAAGTAAAGCAAAGCTGAATATTTTGGTCTCACTTTATGACTAATTCAAACTCAACATACTGAAAATACCCTCCACAGAGTGATCTCTATAGGTTCACTGGCACATCGCCTTCAAATGAGAAACTAGTGTTCTGGTGTTTCACGGCGTGTTAGGTCGATAGATTCAAGGTAAAACATGTCGAATTTATGTAAGAATTCAGTGAGTCATATAATTTTAAAAAGAAACAGGGTAATAATAATGTTAATAATAATAATAATAATAATAAACATCAGAAACTCCCAAGCTACCACAGTCTCTCTTGGTTAGGGGGGTAATGTTTACAATGTTATCAAACATTAGATGTATTAGTGATAGACTTGGGATCTTCAAATGTCTCCAATTTAGGCATATTTAAGGACATCCACATAGTCTCACTTAGGGATGCACGATATTGGATTTTTGCTGATATGCCAATATTTTAAGGCCTTGTTGCCAACACTGATTGATACTTTTGTCACGAGCACAAAGCCTCCACTCGGCTACAATTATTCTGTTCAGCTCATTCAATTTAAGAAATGGACGTGAAGCAAGAACAACATTTTATTCTTTAATAAATCACACTTTCGATTTATAAAAAGTGGATAATCAGTGATGAGGTAAAACATTACTGTACATTTTGCCAATATTAGAACCAACATGGGAAATATATGGAGTAGCGTGCTCAACTTAGGAGGAACTTTGGCCTAACAGCGCTCGGTGTTGCCAATTGTAAAATACACTGTGACATCCCTAAACCAGATAAAGAGGACTTATATGCCATTCACTTTCCAACACCATGCCTTGAGGATGAAAGACGGCTGTCCCCTAAAAGGGTGCATCAAGTTGTACCACAGACAGCCCCCAGTGTTCACCAACAGATATGAACACAGCAGGAACTGAAGGTAGAAAAGGTTAGTGAAGGTCGGCTCTTGCTGGAAGTTTAAGCACATGTAAAGTACCCAACATACATCAGCGTTACCCTACTGATGCTAAATCAGTTCAGTGTGGGCTGACTTAGCTTGATGAAGCTTGATGTTTCCCTATACCTCGCAAAAGTTTGCAGGAAAGTTAGTGTGTGAATGCCACATTAAAAGAATGACACCAGCGCTGGAGCGGAGAAAGCTGCAGAAGTGTCCACTTCAGGCTGTCAGCAGAATCACCAGAAGACACATTAACATTTTGTGTCAAAGACTTTTTTTTTTTTTACAGCAGAAATAAAGAGGTTTAATATAACAGTTTGTACCTCTACATCCTCTCTCCATCTTAGAGGGGAGAGGTGATCTTTTTTATAACCAAGTTTTGATTTATGAAGAGTTGAGGTTATGCAGAGGTAGGGGCATTTGGTGACATGACTGTACTGGGCAATAGTACATTCTAACACAATTAGCAAAGCGTGGTGTGGTTTGGTTTTGCTCACGATATCTACTGTTGCACAGGACATGATTTTTGCAGTATGTTTAGCTTCACCCTTTTAAGGTTGGGTTAGTATACTAGGTACTCAAACAGAAGGGTGCTGATAAAGTAGGATGTATGTCGGGTTACTTTGGTATCTTACTTAAAGTCTGATGGTGGAAACACAAATAATGCCGAACTGACCAGACCACGCTGAGCAGCTCAGTGGAAACCATGAGCCTGCACGGTGTCTTTATTTGTCTGATAGCTTAAAGTCCTACCACACCTCAGCCTCTTTGTATGTTACTAGGTTAGTCTAAAGCTAATTTGAGACAGTTTTTTTCAACATGTCTGCTCATGCTGCAGATAACACTCACTAGCCCGTTTCAGTTACAAAGCAGCTAATGTCACTTTGGCTGCGTCCAGTAGTTTCCACAGTCTATGGTTACTGTGCACCATCCTCCCATTGACCTTGATACAGTTGGCAAGGAGTTAGCTGCTTATAAGTCCAACAGCTAAAATATTTACATCTTTACAACTCTTTAAGTTTCATACACAAGTTACACTTAACTTTTAGCACAAGTAAGATGAAGCCATTGCTCTTGTGATATGTTATGCTACATTCAGCATTTCTGCTGTTTATCTTTGATGCCAGTGTCATTTTCTGTTCATGAAAACAACAGTAACTGGTAGCTCAGACATATTTATTTGGATTTTCACCAATGAACACGAGAAATGAGTTTGACTCAAATTGTGATATGTCACAGAATAATGCTAATATCGCTATGGCTGTTGTTCGCTTTGCATTGTGGACAATACTAAGCGAGGTAAACTGGTCTGACGCATACTGCTAATTTTTCCCAAAGTATATAACATCTAGGTATTTTTGCCATACTGCAGATTTTGCAAATGTAATTTCCATCTCAGTCCAGGTCAAAGCCCAGCATGTAGACTGTGGAGCATGCACTTGTGCACTGGAAGAAAAAATGATCTCCAATCTTCAGTTGTTTTTTTTTTGTAAATTTCAGTTAAACCAAAGGGTTTTCTTGCACTTTTTAACCCAGACTCATCCAGGCTAACACAAATCTAACCTGTTTCTGACTGCATGTAAACTTACCGAGATACAAAGGCAGAGTTTGAAGCAGCACTAAACATGAGACTTTTGGAAAGGCTCTAGTTTATCAGCATAACCTTTAGTGAATCAGACGACACCGCATACTGGGTCATAACAATACCCGGACATCCAAAAATAAAGATCCAGGCTTGAATGATATGTGAGGTTTAACATGGAAAAATAATGTCAGCTGGGGCAGCTCTCAAACTTATTCATTGTTGAGTGGGGGAGCAGAGAGGGCGAGGCAGGCATGCAAAAAGCTGTGGAGGAGGAAGGAGGGATGAATGGTGACAGTGAAGACCTGAGCAGGAGGAAGAAGAGCAAAGAGAGAGGGAGGGGAAAGAAAGATAAACACTAGGGTCTTGCCAGTCATATTTCTGTTCGAGGATCGTATAAACATCCTGCTCGGCTAAGAATAACAGAACATCGGCCTAATAAAACATAAAGGGGCACAATGAGGAGGAAGTGGGGGTGCAGGAGAAACAAGTCAACCTGGGAGGAAACAAACAAGCAGACCACAGCCGAAGCCACATCAATTACTGCCTCAAGTGTCAGGCAGAGGGACAGCGTGTCCCTTTCATCAAGTGGACAAGTCCTTTATTAGAGGAGAAGTGTTAAGTGCTCTATAAGTAACCAACCTGCCCATGTGTTACATAAAAGGACTGCTGCTTGTTCACTCAAGTCCTTTCTGACCAGCACACTTGTAATGCCATAAATAAGATGAATCATTGAGGACAAATGGCTGCCACAGAGCATTCTGGTTTTGTGTTTTGGTGTGTAAGCATCTTACTCTGATTTTTGGGATAAGGCAAAGTGTTTCCCTGAGGACTGATTGGGCTGAGGTTGGCCCTACCTCCGGGATGGGGGCAACATTTAACTTTGTGGTTTTCAAACTTACATTGCTTACAATATAAAAATAGATGTTCTGGCTCAAGCCATCAATAGGAATAACTACCAGATGTTCTACTGCACTGTTAAAAATATCACTAATTTCACAGTAAATTACAGGTAAATTGTGGTGGTTTCAAAGTATAGTATAGTTGTTAACAGTAACAACACTAAAAATAAGAATAAGTTGTTGTGTTTTAAAGCAACCCTGACACATAAATACTACAAAATTACAGTGTTGTAACATCACAGTAAATTGTTGTGGATCAACAGTTATACAAAAGCATTTTACAGTACAGTACTGTGATTTTACAGTGACTCAGAAATGGTATTCCGGTAAAATTACAGTTAAGTTGTAAAATCACAGGATTTTACGGTAAATTTACAGAGTACTGTGGTTGCACAACTGTACTATGAATTTACAACACTACTGTATTTTTACTGTATCTGTAATCTATACGTGGATGACCGTAAAAGGCCAGTATTGTGAAATTACAGCGTGGGGCTGTCTCCTGCTCACAATAGTCGCTTGTAATTTAACATCACTAGTGTATAATCAAAACAACTCAGCAGCCAGTAAATTCCTGAGAGTTCATAGTATGCATGCCAAAGTGAAATACTGTAATCTAATAAATATTTACCCATCATGTAAAGCAAAATCCTCATTACAATTACATATTGTGGAAATTTACTGCAGAAACCTGTGAAACTCTGGTGATGTGGTGCACAATGTGCCAATCAAAATATTGAAGTTGATGGGTAAACAAATGCTTTCCAGGCTGGGCAGATGGATATTTTTCCTGTGCAGTTACTGCTTTAATTAAGTGATGAGTCAGCGAAAAAGATTTGGTAGCAGCAACACAAACATCGACTTCTAATGCTACAAATAAGCCATGGGTTTTTCCCGCATTTATTTTTTTCTTTTTTATACCTTCTTTGAATTTTGGCTTGAGAGGGCAAGAAAAGGCATCGTATGAAGGCACAAGCCAAATTCTGACAATGCTTACAGCACCAAGAGCATCTGTCTCTGCACTTGAGGTGAATGGACTTAACTGCTTGGCTGTCAGTGCCCTGTCCTCCACCTATGAGAATGCAGCTTGGAGAGGAGAAAGCATCCACCATGATGACGTTTGGGAATTTTTTTGAGGTTAGTGTCTTTTAATAACAGGTGTGGTTGGTAGGCTGAGTGAGGCAGATTTAGTGCTGACATTACACCTTAGGGACATGGTGGCTCTGACTCAGCTCCTGAGCTGCATCTGTGTCATGCATGCAGGAGAGATGAGAGGACATCACTCGATGAGGACGCCAAGAAACAAGACACTGGAGATACTGAGACACCAAGCTTACATCTGTTGTTCAGCATTAACTCCCTACAAGGTTTTGTTGCACCCTCTTAACCTTAACAGCTAATGGTGGAGTTTGTACTGGCAAGGAGAGATTGCCTTTGCTAGTCTACCCATCAGCAAGCTGGTCATGGTCTGAACAGGTTTGCAAGCACCATGTAGGGAGAGGCACAAGGTTATAGGCTAACTGGCCCTTTGAGTCAAGCTGTCCTGTTTGGCTGGGATAGATCAGATTTGTAACGCTGATCTATTCAAGTCTGTGATGAATAGTCTACAGGATGCTGCCACCAGTCAGAGCTGAGGTCAAGGTAAATATTTGTTGTGGCTCTCTTCTGTTGCTAGAAACAAGGCAGATATACTAGATCTGCAACATGTTTGCATTTCACAAAGCCAAGCTCGCAATTAGGCTCAGGGGTCTCATTTTTCTTGAAAATTTCCAGGGGTCTACATTGTGTAAAGCAGAAATCAAAGGCTCTTGCAAAATAAGCTGCAGCTATCTAACACTGGATCCAAGTCTTTATCATATCAGGGAGATATAATCAAGTTTCTCTGTGAGCAATGTAGGCGCCACATCCCTAATATGATCAAAACCAGGTTAAGGCCCATAACCACAAGTCCACGTAAACAGACTCAGTGATCGATGCTTGACGTTGGTGTAGCAGATGGTCGTTGACCTGGTTACCTCCTGACCCAGTCCAGATAATGCACACCTGGTCCTGCCAGCTTCCTAATGCCATGTCCAGTCAGGTAAAGGAGCGGTCAGACATGTGGCACGAGTACATGACACATGTGGGAGGGATTAAACTCTTGGAAGGGGATCTACAAGGTTATGGTAGTTTGGGACTTTTTCCATTTGTTTTTAATCATTGTTTTGACAGTTGGTTTTAATACCAGATTAGTTTTAATCATTTTTTTTTTTTAATTTTGGTTTGTTGGTTTAGAGGAGTATTTCTTGAAAATGTTGAGTAATGGTACACTTTATTAGTTTGTTAGATTTGTCGTACGATTGTAGATTGTTTGATGGTAGATTTCAAGCAATTTCTTTAAAAATACTATAAAATTTCTGGTTAAAAGGAACTAAAGGTTCAAGTTCCTCATTCAGTGATAGTCAAATTGTTTGGATAGGCTGTAAGTGTGCTAGTGTCAAAAACTAAAACTAAGATTCTCTGTCTATACTTTTTTCTTAGGATGTGGTGTAAACAAGATGGTTTCTTTCAAACTTAATAAATCAAGTTTTTACTCCAGAATTTAGTTCACTACTTAATCATTGATTACAATCATGAATCTGATGTTCTGTAACTTTTTAAAGACATTTCTGAGCAAAGAGTACCTAAACCTCACCTGATCAAGCACCTTAATCATGAAAAGTTTGTTTTAGTGTTTCCCTTTCTATAAAGTAATAACAAATTTGGGAATTTGAATGCTTCTATTTCATCAAGTGATTTGGGTACGATCTTTGACGCACAAAAGCAATCTGGAATATTCACTACATTTAAAAAAAAAAAAAAAAGAAACAATTGTCCTGTTTCAGCTCTACTAAAGTAAGGTTATGTAATATTTTCAAAAGCTAAAATTGCATAAGACATTGCGAAGAGTTAATCACTGGTGTCCTTTTCAGGGCATGCTTGGAATCACTGCTCACCATTACCATATAAGAGAATAAACGCAATGTTAGATTTTATTTTTAACCCTGCAGATTACAACAGCTGCATGAGAAGATAAATATACAAACCACATAACCGATAGAAGGGGCTAACATGCTGTGTCAAGCAGACCCCCTCAGGTTTAACACTGTCAAACATCTACCCAACCTCAGTGTAAAACTTCCAGCGGATGTTAACCAAGAGCGAAATTCATCCACCTGTCTCTGGACCTAAAGAAGGCTAAGGCTATTAAATTGTTGCATGTTTGTGCTGTAAGAGGGCCCCAAGTGGCCTCAACAACAATCTCATTGCACATGAGAGTGGTGTTTGCATCGTGCATTATCAACATTGTTTCCCCCCCGCAGTTCCTACTACTGCTGTTGTAAATCTCAGCCTGTGTGGTAACAGGGCGAAGATTTCCACCAGCCGCATCGTACAACTCTGCAGGTATGCATGTAGGTGGATGTTGCAGGGACTGAGGAACAGGCTGTGAAGTGTGCGAGAGTAAATGGATTGAATCACAATAGCATTTTTTAAATCCTGTACACTCCAAATTTCACAATACAATTTTTTGGTGTCATAAAGTACTGACACATGTTCTAACTCAATGCAAACTAGAATGAAGGTCACAAACACTCAATATTGGATTGTTTGGGTTATCAAAAATTGCTAACAAGCTCCTGCACGTAATTGAGTAGTTCCTTGCACTTTAATGATTTAGAGTAGCAGAAAAACTTCGTTTAATTGTCTGTATCAGGGCTGTCCAAACTATGGCCCAGGGTCCAACTGTATTCATTTTCAACTGGCCCACACCCAATCCTAAAAATAAAGAGGCTCACATTAGAACAAAGCTTTAGCTTAATGGTTGAATATGAAGAAATGGGACACAGAAGCACTTAGCTGCAACAATCATGCTGATGATCACACTCCCCACTCTATCTGAAGGTCCCTTCTTCATCATCATCTTCAAGTATCAACACTCCTGTGCAGTTTGTTCTTGTTTTGTGTCTGAATGTAAAGATAAGCTATCAGAAACTCTACCTTCTGCTGCTCAAAGCAGGACTAATCCTGTCCAGGGGCCAAACCACCAGTCCAGTGGAGGCCAAGTCCAGCTTAGGCACCTGAAATCTGACTGGCTACCCACATATCCTTACTGAATGGCTATTTTCCCTGGAAAGCATTTATTGGCAAGATGTAATGTAGGCTGTTTGTTTTGTTGTGAAGCACACTTCAATTACTCAGCCTCTCTTGACCTCGTTTTTTGTTTACTTTGAACAAACTAAAAGTGAGGTGTAAAGTGATCCAGTCATCCTTATCATGATCCTTTATGTGAAAAAGTTTGGACAGCCTTGGCCTAAATTAAACAAAAACATTGTCATCAGCTCTATTCTGTACAATATGGTCAACTTCTAACAGCACATCAACTTAAATGAGAGTCCTAAACCCCCAATGTTGGGTTGTTTGTTTCAAGAGTTAAAACTGCAGGAAATCTCCAGCATTCTGCCCATTAGAACAAAAACATGGATAACTTTTATTGTATAAAAACAATGATACCAGCCTCAATCCTGTACCGGTAGAAATAGAGCTCCTAAAAACCCCAAAAAGTTGTCCAATTTTATTAATCAAAAAATTGCAAACTTCCTCCTGCATACTGTCTGAATAAACCAAAAAAATGACAACTTTTCATTTTTGTACACCAGCTTAAATAGCATTTCTACAAAAATATAATTTAAAATGTTCAGATGAAGTTAAGGAGGAAATTTGAAGCCCTTGGTGTACTGACATTTGTGGCTTGATGCAGAGAAAATCTTGTTGATCTATGTCTGTTTAACTTGAGAAATTTTTCCAATAAGTGTCTCGTAAAAATGTTCGGAGAAAATTATTCATGCTCACAATGACAGGAAGCCACAGTGTGGACAATAGCAAGGTCAAAGTGGACCTGGCTGAACGGAAATCTTGAAGAAATATATGCTTGAACTTTTCTTGTCTGAAAATTAAGATAGAGATAATCTAAAAGTAATAATAGACCATACTTTAGTGAAGCTTTGGTAAGCATGCAAAAAGACAGCATGTGGTTACAGTAAAGAGGTCGACTCTAAACTTCCTGGAAGAGACTGCCAGAAGCTCGCTGAGGTTTGAACAGAGTCTGCAAAACAATGTCTCAAAGCCGCTCACATATCCTCTCTGCATACAGGAAAACACAAGACTGATAACAGAGCCAAAAAATACTGAGAGATGCTATTGCTCTATATTTGATCAAGATGAAATCAAGGAGAAATGCTGCTGACTGGCAGAAGGAAATCAACCTGATAATAGATAGTAGTAACAGATAGGAGCAGAGTGCATCCGTCCTTCTCTGGTTGCACTGTGCACCTGCAGAACTTGACGATGGGAACAGTGTCAGATTCCCCCCCAAATGCCCGAGGATACAGGGGAAAAGGGCTCATGTATGCTCTGGTGCAAAAGAGAGACTAATCGGGCATTTACAGCTGGGCAGGAAAGTACAATGTGGAATTAGGACTAGACAAATGACTGAGTTTAAAGCTTGATTTACATGTTTAGCAGGATTTAAAAGGTAAAACAAAAGCATTTGTATTGAAGCGTATGATGATCAAAAACACGAGGTATAATGATCTGTAAAAACATTGTTTACAGTAAGACCTGTTTACACTCAAATGCAAGTACACTGTATGAGTGGCTCATAATGTTTATTCACTTCTTATTGTAGTGATAAACAAATTCACTCTTGTGATTTTAGCATCTAATTTTACTGTTGACAGATAATAGCTCCAAGCATCAAGTATCAGCAGATCAGAACATATCTAATCACATTTTCTGGCAATATTTTGACGAATACGAATGTCCCATAATGCTCCATCTAAGATTACTGCTATAAGGAATACATGATTCTAGGTTTTTCCTGTTACCCAGCATGCCTATATTTCCAACACCAGGTCTCTATTTTACCCATACTGGCCTGTTCCTCTCATTGTCACAGTCTGAATTGGAATTTGTGTCAATAAATACATTTACCTTTAAGACATCATACTTTGATAGGTTATGCGGTTTCAAATGTACACTTAGCAATGATGGTATTACAACCACCATATAGGATAAATCAGTTATTCTGGTTTTATGGGCTGTATATATCAGCAGACATTATCATATCTGCTGATACCAATCATCACCTTAAATTGGGTATAATCTGCTGGTGCTAATATAATGCCTACAATATTGAGCATGCCTCACTATACTTTATATATTTTCCTTTCGGTGAACATGTAATCCAAATGAATTCTTTTGGCCATCATTGTTAAATATCTATCATTAATTAAAAGACTTATCATACTATAAAGCAGAATCAAATATTTTTGTATTTCTGTGTTTCCAACAAACTGTTTCAACAAGAGGAACAGGCCAGTTGTATTGTGGAAGGGACTTAGTGCGCATACATTAATGTTGGTACCTTTATTTCTATCAGTTAAATCAACAGAGAATTTATCAGTACAGAATTTTGCTTATTGCTATCTTGCCTTATTGTTAAACGTGTTTTCTTTGTGATCAGAAAAGTTTCTATCCATCCATCTATTCAACTACTTATGTCTTTTTAATTTCTATGCCTGTTGGTTAGAAGATAATCCAATTTAGATGTTAAGTCAAAATGGGGCCTTATAATTTATCAATCTAATCAATTTTATGAACACATATCCAATATTCGCACAAGTACTTGTCCCATTTTATATACATACTGACACTGCAGCTGGGTGCCTGTTAACATTTGCTCCAAGTGGATTTGACTTAAAGCAGACTTTGTTGTACACATTTACTAGCAATAAAAAAAATAATAATAATTGTGTTCCTATCATGTATTACCATTTATCTTCAAGATACCAAAATTGGATTTTTGGTTCATATGGCCCTACCCTAACCACAATGACTTCTCTGGGTTGGCAAATGCAACAAGCTAGAGGCCGACAACCATTTTTCCTCTGACATGATGCACTTCATGGGGACCTAGAATTTTCTGTCTTTTTCCAATCTTTTTTGATGTGACATTTTGAGGTGGAGGGGCAACACCCCACGGTACAGAGGAAACATGAGTGGGTGAAGCAACAAAGGGGACATCGCTTCGCTCAAACAAACCACAGGCATACTCATTTATCCCACTTGTTATGTGTTAACTTAATGTTTGATTATTTTTCCTACAAAGGCCGCATGGAGTTCAGTGACAAGCTAACTTCACTCTCAGGGGCAGGTCTAATAAAAGGTCAAACTTATCGAGCACAAAAACTGTGCTTTAAAAAGCAAGCTATAAAAAAAAAAAAAATCATTCATGTTAAATTCTGCTTCATTAAGATATTTTTCATGATGCTGCCATGTTTCTAAATGAAAAAAAGAAAAAAGAAAAAAAAAATATCTTCAATATACTACATGCAAAGTATTTGTGTTGAATTAACAGCAACACTGATTTTTATGCATTACTATTTTCCGTGCCATGTCTAACACTCACACTTACACCACTATGCACAAAAAATACACTTTTCACATATAAAGACCATTTATATTGATATTATAACCAGCTGTAAGAAAATATATATTGATAATACTTTCAACTTTTTGGGGCTTGACCAGAAACAGTCCTTATCATACCCAGCAAATATTCAATGCATTTTTAAAGATTTTAACCCTTTAAATACCAAGTTTTTGTCATGATGCCACCATGTTTTGAAATAATAGACAAAATTAATTATCAGCAATGTTCAAGTAGATTTTTTTTTAGCTATTGATTACCACAGACTGGAATATGTCAATGATTAGCAGCAACACTTTTCATAAGGTAGCTATAATTTTTTTTATTTTCCAACTTTGTTAGGCTTAATGTTTTAAAACAAATATCTGTCCGAATCATACACTATTAACATTCATGACCTTTAAAACCCTTTAGAATACCAGGTTTCTGTCATGGTGGGAAAATGGTTTTAGATGGAAGAAAAATGTTTAGAGTCAAATACTCTCACTCATACTCCTATGGTCAAAATGACGCCATCTAGCGAGGAGTACTAAAAACGATAAATTCCAAGGGCAAAAGCTCAGAGTGACAACCAGGTATCATAAAATACATTATGCTGTAAATTAAGAGACATCAAAAACTGCATTTGACTGGGTTTCAATGGCACGTTTTTGTGATTAACAGTATGAGTAAAACTTCTTTCCGCAGTAAGTTTTAGACTTACTGTGGGAGCTGAGCTGGAGATATCAAAATCAAATAAAAATACACTATCTTCCCAGAATTAACGCCATATGCATGAACACAGCCAAAATTATCATAAAAGGAAGAATGAAAAGAGCACGAATGCGCACACGCGTCCCCAAGGAGCAAAGACCAGATAACCTAGAGCAGGTACAAGTCGAAGAAGATGGGGGCACTCACCAGTAGATCTGCGGGGAGAACACAGACATGAATTCACACCTGCTGTTAATTCTGCTGATCAGAGAAGATAATGACAGCCACGCGCTCTGTCTTTGTTTCTCCTCGTGGGATAGCACAAGTCGCTCGCGCTGACCCAAAGTGCCAAAACTCAGTCAAAACAGCCGACAGACGAGGTCACTGCTTTTCAAATGTCTTCCTCTGCTCCACACCACACTTGTATCGACTTTTTATATAAGAGGCGTGTGCTCGCTCAGCCACGGCCACACCTCCTCCCCGCACGAGCCCCAAAATCCTCAATGGCAGCTCATTATCGGCCGGCAGCCAATCAGAGCGCAGGTGCCTGATGCGGCCCCGCCCCCGCCTCAGAGCTGATGACGACAGCAGCGACTGGGACCGCTCATTGGAAATGGACAAGGCGATACTGCATGATGCCACTGATTTGTAGTCTCCAAGGCAACAAAATGACAATCTCACCTCCTCTTGAATGACAAAAAAGCGCACTGATTCGCCCGTAAGGTATTCCGTGACATTTATTTAAAATGAGGAGAAGGGAGGAGGGGGAGCGCTCCTCTGCCAGAGTTCATTCATAAATATATTCCAAGGGCAAGTCAATGTCTGCAGATTTTAGGAGTGATGCACGCTCCTTCTGCATGGTTATCCTTTTGTTACATAATTCCTAAAACATGCACGGAATCCTATTTGTGTATCTAAAGCAGATTGTTTTATTATTGGTCAGTTTTTATTCTCGAGGTGTAAAACATTCTAATTTTCCATAAATAGGCTGTGTTTGTGTTTTGTCCATGACCTCTTGTACAGAGTTGACCTTGCTCCATTATATAATGCTCAGTTATCCTCTCCGTTTGCAGCGAACATTTGGCTCAGTTAAAGCAGGTGCACAGGACGCTCTCCAGCTCTGAGGACAAACGGTGAAAATGCCATTAAACCTCTACTGCCCCCTCATGGACGCATCAGGATAACGCCGATGCTGCCCCTATCATAACAAAGGTAAAGGGCTTGTTTAATAAATTTAATTAATTTGGGGATTCCTACAAAGATGGCAGGAGTACAAAAATACCAAAGTGAAACAAACAACAAACAAATTAAACAAATACATTGCAAGTTATGAATGGAGTTATATGTTTATACAAAACCCTAATTCCAATGAAGTTAGGGCGTTGTAAATAAAAACAGAATATAATGATCTGCAAATCCTTTTCAACCTTTTTTCAATTGAATACACTACAAATACAATATATCAAACATTCAAACTGATATATTTCTTGCAAGTATTTTTTTTAATTTGATCAGTCAATCAATCAATCAATCAATCAAACTTCATTTGTATAGCACTTTTCATTCAAGATTTGTAGCACAAAGTGCTTCACATAAGAAATAAAATAAAATAACAATAAATGACATAAAAAGTAGAAAACTGTGTACAATGAAAATAAAAGACCCAACCCACCCTCATAATTCACATACAACACACACGCTAAATTAATCAAACGCACAAAGACATAGAAAGGAAATTCTAAACAGAAAGCAGAATTAAAAGACTGAGGAAGACTGAGGAAACGCTATCTTTAATTAAAATTGAGGAAACACAGGAGCAAATACTTAAATTATAATTAAAAATCACAAGAAATTAGATGAAAAATACTATAGGGAAAGGAAGGTAAATAAATGAATGAATTAATATTATAAAATTTAAATAAATAGTATGGTAAAATGAGATAACCTAAAACCAGATGTGTAATAAAATCAGCTTAAGTAAAAAGAAAAGCAGTTAACAGAGAATAAAATTCCAAATAATAAATCTGAACTGAAATATAGAAATAAAACAGATTAAGATGACTAAAATGAATAAAAAGGTAATAAGAAATAATAATAACTATAATCAGCTAAAAGCTAGACTAAAAAGGTAGGTCGTGACTTTGCTTTTAAAAATGCCTGATGCCTGTAATATCTTGGAGGAATGCTTAAAAAAACACCCGTTTGGAACATTCCACAGGTATTAACTGGAAACAGGTGAGTGTCATGATTGGGTACAGTGTTAATTTTTCTTGACTAATTATAGTTGTCATAGTTTTCGTCAACAACCTTTTTTCCCCTGATGAAAACTAGACTATAACAAAAAAAATAAGTGTACATTGACAATAACTAAAACTAAATCAATTGACATTTTCATCAACAGATAAAAACTGGACAAAAATGTTTGACAGAGACTTAATCCAATCAGACCGAATTTCATCATGTAGACGAAGGAACAAGTTAGGAATATATCCAATCACAGCTATGTTGGTTGTGTGGAAAGGTTTGATGAGTTAAGAGGGACATCCAATCACAGCTGCCTTAGCGTCATGGTGGCGGGATCCAAGTGTAAAATATGACTTCAGTTATTCAGGGAAACATAAAAATGCCTTACACTTCACACTTCATATTTTGGTCGACAAAATTTACTTTAGATTTCATCAACTAAAACTAGACTAAAATTAAAACAACTTAGATGACTAAATTATGACTAAAACTAAATAATATTTTAGGCAAAAGACTATAACTAAAACTAAATTAAAAAGTGCTGTCAAAATTAACACTGATTAGGTATGAAAGGAGCATCCACCAAAGGCTCATTTGTTCACAAGCAAGGATGGGGTGAGGTTCGTTACTTGTGGACAACTGCGTGAGCAAATAGTCCAATAGCTTTACATTTAACAATGTACAATTGAAAGGAATTTAGTAGGGATGCATGATATTTGGATTTTGCCGAAATCTGAAATGCCTAAATTCATGAACTCATTATTGTCTATACAGATGGTGATATTAATACAGATATTTCATGTGCACAAACTCAAATATTTACTAAAGTTGACCTTTTTTTATGTTGACAGTCTATTTGTGTTAGAAATGGATGTGAAGCCAAAAAAACCCACATTAGTCTTTAATAAGTGAAACTTTTGGGATATAAAGTTGGACATTCAATGATGATCAGGCAATGGTACACTTGTTCATTCTGCTAAAATTACAGCTAAAATATGGGATACATATAGCCAATATGTGCCACTAAAATATTTGCTATACATATCAGCAAAATTTTTATATTTCTGGATACAGAAATGTAACTAATTAGACAATTATTATTTTGTTCTGATAATATTGTGCATCCCTAAGGTTAGGATTTTATCAATCCACAATCCATAATATCATCAAAAGATTTAAAAAATCCAGAGAATTCTCTGCACGTCGGTAGCACAACAGAAAAACAACACTGACCCTCCAGGCAGCACTGCATTAAAAACCGATATCATTCTGTAAAGGATATCACCATGTGGGCTCAGGAACACTTTGGAAAACCACTGTCAGGTAAAGCAGCTCATCACTACATCTGCAAGTGCAAATTGAACTGTACCGTGCAAAATATAAAAAAAAACACAACAACACCAAGGAATGTTGCAGACTTGTCCTCAGCACAACCTTGTGCTGGCATCTGTGAAGGTATGGGGCTGTGTTAGTGCCCATGGCATGGGTAACTTGCACATCTGTGAAGGCACATTGATGCTAAAAGTTACTTACAGGTTTTGGAGCAACATATGCTGCCATCCAAATGACGTCTTTTGTAAGAGTGTCCCTGCTTATTTCAGCAAGACAATATCAAGCCACATACTGAACGTGTATCAACAGAGTGGCTTCGTAGTGAAAGAGTGCGGGTACTAGACTGGCCTGCCTGCACTCCAACAAAGCTTCAACAACTAGTGACCCAAACATTTAATGAGGATTGTTAAAAAGAAAGATGAGGTAACACAGTGATAAACATGCCCCTGTCCCAGTTTTTTAATGTGTTGAATGCATCCAATTTAAAATCAGACAATAGAGTTCATCAGTTTGAACATTAAATATCTTGTCTTTTTAGTGTATTCAACTGAAAATAGATTGAAAAGGATTGGCAAATCATTGTATTCTGTATTTATTTACATTTTATAAAATGTCCCAACTTTATTGGAATTTGGGTGTGTACTCAACTAAGATGACACATACTTTAAATAAAAAAAGAAGCCCTTTACAGCACTTCTTTAGCTGTTTAAGTCTTATTGTTTACATGACTGAATGTCTATATGCTGAAATGAGTCACTGAATTTGAGAAACAACAATATTGAAAATCATGCAATGAATAATAAACTAATGAAGGCTAATTACATTGACAAAAAAAAATACTGTTATATGCTAAAAGTGCATTTGGCTAATCATTAATTTTATAATTTTATCTTAAAGGCTGTGTTGTTGTCTTTAGTCTGAATAATTCAGCTGCAGGTTTACTCATATGTCAGTGACAAAACTGTGCAGAGTGAACAAAGCAGCCTATTTGACACATGTTGTGTTTTTACATGATGAGGTGGTTAGAGCAGTGGCGCACGATCACTTTGGGCTGTTGTGTTGGGGCCAAATATGATGTCGTTTCATTGCACCAACAGTAATGGCAATGCGGCTGTTCTGTTTTTGTATTTGTGATGCAGTGCACAGCTTCAGCAAATCTGGCAGTATTCAAATGCCCTTTAATGAAACCCCTGGGGTGACAGCAGATGGCCCAACACCCTGCAGGAATAAACACTTCGTGAATCTGATTTTAAAATGCTGCACAATGGCCTTTCTTTAACCCCCGAGAAAGCAAACTGAAGACTTTGGAAGCAAACTTATGACGTCTTATTTATTTCAAATCTCAGGCACGCAGTTTTACATATTCACAAGCAAATTAAACATCGACACGCATCCAATAGAACTATTCGCGTACAAATTAAACAACTTCGCAAGAAAATTCAATATTCACAACACAGTCTTTCACACGTGCAAACAGAACTGGCACGCGCAGTGCTGATGCTGTTTTGCGCACAAACTCTCTCTCTCTCTCTCGCTCTCTCATGTTGCTCGTGGAGAAATTAGACTTTTGACACTTTTGGGGCGGGCTCTTGCCCCTTTGCTGGTAAATAAATAAATGTGAATCATAAGATCTGTGTCACAGCAGTGCACACGTTAGTATACCAAGCCCGTTTTAAACAAAAGAGATTACATTTTTATTAACTTCAGTTAAGCAAGGGAAAAGAACTGGTCTTCTTTGGGTGTTGCCTTCCTGGAACACTCACGTTGCGGTCTGTCTCTGACTTCACCAGTCTCTCTGAGCTTGGTCCTAAGTTTGGAAATGGCTGACACTTGATAATGCTGCCACTCTGCATACTGGATCACCAGCTTCCAGTCGCCCTGTTGCACGGGCCTTATCCTGAAGGACAAATGTGGCATGTTGATGTTTGGAGCAAACACAAACTCAACAGAGCTGTAGGACCAGAGCACACGAGTGCTGCCAGGTAGGTGACAATCAGATGCCTGTTACACACCAGACTTACTCATTACAATAATAAGGAAAGATTTGTAAAACCCACACTGAATTTATTTCATCGTTGAGAAAAACCTAAGAGGCAGAAATAAATGTGCATGCTAGAAATTCAGTGGTTTTTAAATTCAATGTCTGATTTTGATGCTCAAAAAATTCAGCTTTAGAAATTCAAATTCAAACTCAGATGGCACAAATATACTTCCATATAAACTCACCTAGTCTTGTCTTTCCTCTACACGCTCGTGCTCAGAGAATTTAGTTCAGCATTAGCGCATTGGACCACGCACAGATCACTGCACCATCCAGGTGTGTCAGTTTGGCCAACCTCAGTGGCACCAACAGATGAACATGTGATTCACCCACAGGTGTAGTTGGAGTTGAATTTTCCCCTTCATAGTGTTGGTGATAACCAGAGACACTTTGACCTGATGATCTGGACCACACCTCTCAAAGAGGACTTGATCTCGTAGGCATGTGGTGTGAAATCTGGGTGATACCGATCAGGGTGAAGAAGATGACAGTCAGGAGGAGCTTCACTGAATGGCAAGTTAGTTATTTAGCTGAGAGTGTTTAACTTTTGACAACAGGCCACCTGTTTTCTGGGCCTTGGCTCCACAAAGTGTGCAGGCAGCAAACAGTCAACTTCATTTTTACTTTAGTCATTGATGTGTGATAATTCTGCTTTAGCCTGTTAGCTGTCCCAGGCTGTCATTGCATGGCATTATCACTGTACATCCACAGAGGTTTGTGTGCTAACTGTGGTGAGGATTATGATTGTTACTTTTTGGTTTGCTCAGTACTATTCAGGTAGATTAATGAAGGGTACATTTCATTGCTTGAATTTTAATGGTATGTACTGTGGGACTTTCTAAGGTTAATTTTTAAGCCTGAAAAAAGTCACAATTCTGAGACCTTGGATTAGTTAGTTAACTAGTTTTACCCCTGAAATTCTGACTATAACCTCAGATTTCTGAGTTTTCCTGTTGTTAAACTCAGGATTCTGACTTTTGAGCTTGTCTGTTTTTAATCTCAGAATTTTGACTTTTTGAACAGATAGATAGCTGTCCCAACTGGCGACAGAGATTCTTCTTTGACACAGCTATAACAAAAAAAACAACACATTTAGCACTCTCAAGCCACATTCAAACTCACAAGATAAAACATGATTATGAATATGGTTGAAATAATAATAATATTGATAAACTTTTTTATATAGCACTTCTCAAAACAGGTTTACAAAGTACTTTACAAAATTAAAAGATAAACAAGAGAATAAAAGAGGAATAAAAGAGAAGTGGGAGTAATACAATGACCAAAAGTGAAAGAGAGCAAATAAATAAATGATTAATATCACTAAAGATAAGGAGGAGGGAAATTAAAAGGCTAAAACTACCAAAAAATAAAAGGAAATAGGAAATAAAATGATAGAAAATAAATAAAACCAAAAGAGGATAAAAAGTTAAAATGATGAAAATATAAAAAATGAAAGAATAGAAAATGCTGCCTTTGAAACTGTCTAAAACTGGAAATAAAAGCAGCGTCGGAGGATTAAAAGCACACTCAGGTGACATCTGTTGTAAAAGCACATCAATAAAAATGTGTTTTTAAAAGAGATTTAAAAGAGGACAAAGAGGTTGCTAATCTGATCTCCTCGGGGAGGTTGTTCCAAAGGGTGGGGGCACAGACAGAAAAGGCCCGGTCACCTTTGGTCCTCAATCTCGACTTGGGATGGTCAGAAGAGCCTTGGCTGAGGACCTCAGGTTACGACCGGGCACATATGGAGTGAGGAGATGTACTTGGGTGAGACCAGAGTGTGCTTTGAAAGTTAACAATAAAATCTTAAAATCAATACTAAAATGAACCGGAAGCCAATGGAGGGAAGCTAAAACAGGAGTGATGTGGTCTTTCTTTTTTTAATCTAGTGAGGAATCGGGCTGCTGCATTTTGGACTAGCTGTAACCTGTGCAGACTCTGTTGGTTAAGACAGATATAGAGAGTTACAGTAGTCTAAGTGTGAGGAGATAAAAGCATGTATAACAGTCTCTAAGTTTTTTCTAGATAAAAACGACCTAACTCTGGAGAGTCTCCTCAGCTGCATAAAACAAGACTGCACAACTAGGTTGACATGCTGGCTCAGATTGAGGTTCTCATCAAATATGATGCCTAAATTTCTACATTTGGCAGTGACTTTCTGAGATAGGGAGCCCAAATGTGACACCATCCCTGTTGAGCCAGGCAGTGTTGTAGGACTCGGGTCCAGGACTCGAGTCCGGATATGTCGGACTCGTGACTCGACTCGGACTTGTGCGCTGATGACTCGGACTTGTACTCGGACTCGAGCTCTAGCTGCATTAGGACTCGGGGGAGGACTCAGAGGACTCGAGCTTATTTATCAATGAATCCTTTGTATTTTTATTATTGTTTTATTGATTATTTCTTCTGGTATAAGGTCCTCATATCAGTCTTAAAGCCCACGGCGGGCATGTGTGTTCGTTTACCTGGATGCGCGTTCACGAGCTGATGTCGAAGGAGTGGCAGGATGTCGAAGGAGGTACCGCGGGTTGTACGTTTTGCTTTCAAAGATTTCACCAGAAATGCTGGTAAATGCAGAGCAACGTGTTCATTATGTAAAAGAGCCATTGAAGAGAAGACGGGGACAACGTCGAACTTTAACAGACATCTGTCTAGGATGCACTCAGTGAAGTGAG
The DNA here is from genome assembly GCA_037902135.1 of Cetoscarus ocellatus. NCBI lineage: Eukaryota > Metazoa > Chordata > Actinopteri > Labriformes > Labridae > Cetoscarus > Cetoscarus ocellatus. Next base: position 733,340 of record JBAMNC010001357.1, on the reverse strand, counting down.
TAGATGGCGATGCTAATGTTACTTTGACTGTTGATAACGTTATAAGCTAGCTGCTAAATAACGACAACGTTAGCCTCTTAACCCTCAGATCAGTGCTATGGTATACGACAGCAAAGCATACCGTTCACGAAATATTTAATAACTTTACAACCGTTTATCGTAGCCACTTACCGATTGTTTTGATCGAAAGCTAACAACTTAGCCGTTCCGATGAGCCATCTGGTGCGATCGTAGCTCTTCAAGAGGCTGAGATATCTCTCCTGAAACATCAGTGTCTTTTTGGAGACTTCGGAAAAGTAATCCGTCATGATAAATCCAAAAGTTAGGTCTTCTTGGTAGATTATTTAATCCAATTTCTGTATCAAACACGTTAGCACAGTAGATAGTCGCCATCTTGTTGTCACCCGGATGCAGTTCATCTACTATTTCCTGGGTCTCCTGACAAAAATATAATAAAAAACGTTATATATTTACCTATGCCCATTTGGGTTTTGTTCCAAATCGTGCGCACAGATACCTCAATATTGAGGACTCAGACTTAGGCTCCGGGATCTTTCTAGTACTTGGGCTAAGGTACTGAGGGCTCGACCTGGACTCGACTCAGGTGAGAAGACTCGACTCGGATTTTTTTTTTCTGGTGACTTGGACTTGACTCGGATTTTTTTTCTGGTGACTGGGACTCAAACACTGAGGACTCGGACTCGACTCGGACTTGAGCTATGGTGACTCGACTACAATACTGGAGCCAGGACCAACAAACATACCTTCAGTTTTTCCTAAATTTAGCTGCAGAAAATTCTGAGACATCCAACATTTAACGTCCTGGATGCAGTTATTCAGTGTATTAAAATGGTAAAAATTGTTAGGATAAAAAGACAGGTACAGCTGGGTACCGTCTGCATCAGAGTGAAAACTTACATTGTGGCTGCGAATGATGTGCCCCAGGGGTAATGTACAGAGAGAAGAGATGTGGTCCAGGGACTGACCCCTGGGGGATGCTGCATGTCATTTTTGCTCTGAGCAAAACGGATGAAATCAAGTGCAGTGAGGTGGTTATTTGATTTTGTTCAGGGTGGTTATTGCAGAGAAAAAAACTCATTTTTTGTAAATGTTTTCTGACCCAATGGGACTTTGTAACGTCTGCCTGGTGGCAACAGAAAGAGTGATGGAGGGGGTGAGACTGGTCCTCGAGATCAGGGTGGGTTTCCTGATCACAGAGCGGTGATACAGTTCAGAGACCTGTGTTTGTGCTGGGACAGTGATTTTGCTAGCCTGATTAACTTAACAGGAGAGTTTTGTTTTGTGATTAATGGGGACAAAGCTGAAGGATGAAATGTTAAGAGTATGGATTCGATCAGTGAAGTTTAAACCAGAGCTAAAATGTGTCCTCAGGTCCCTCAGCAGGTGGAAGTGTTGACTTTAATCTCAGATCTCTGAATTTTTTCTGTTTTTGATCTCACAATTCAGAGTTTTTTAGAAGAAATCTGACTTCAATCCCAGAATTCTGATTAATCTCAAATTTCTGACATTTTTCTGTTTCTTATCTCAGATTTTAGACTTTTTTCACTTATTAATCTCAGAACTGACCTTTTTCTGTTTTTTTTTTTAAACTTCAGAATAATGTTTTTTTGTTGTTTTTTTTTAACATGGCTTTAGTCTCACATTTCTGATTTTTCCTGTTTTTAATATCAGAATTCTTAGTTTTATCTCAGAATGCTGAGAAATAATATGATTTTTGGCTCAGATAGGCCTGAGCACAGAGAGACTGGCAGCATCTCTGAGTATTGAAATATCTTAAATGTATCCCTTGTACTGTATTAAATTACATTAAAGCTTAGGCCTGTTTATTTTAACAAAAAAATTCAAATCTATAAATAAATGAAGACAATGACCCTCAATCACTCGTGTTTTTTTTTGTCTGATTAGAAAGAAGCAGCAGAGCCACTGACACAAAACAGCCACAGGATGTCACCAGTGCACAGTGAGTAACTTTTGGCCAGCAGGTATCCAGGCTGTGAATTATTAGATTCATTTTCATTGTATAAAGTATTTTAAAATTGAAACTACTCAGAAACATTTCTCCATTTTAAGATGTTTTCATTAGTTCACTGACTTCTGAATGTTCTCAATTTTAATATTTGTTATAGTTGAAGGCAAAAGGTAATTTCAATAAAATAAGACTTTTCACAAATACAAGATAAAATATTTGACCAATGCATTCAAAGGAAGGAAGTTGCAAAAGTTCTGGAGATCATTTATGGATAAAATTAAGCTATTATATTACAGGTCACAAAAATGTTTGCTAAGTGCATGTACCAGAGTCATCAAACCACAAAATCATTTTTTTGTTGAGCAGATTCCAGGTTCAAAGTCATTTTTAGGCTTCACCTCCACCATCAGAGCTATAGTTTCTTTATAGTTGCCATGATTAATGCATGAAATGCTGCTGGACCGGAAAGCAGGACTGCTGCTACTGTCATTCTGTTTCTTTGTCTAATTTATATTGAATGTTGTTTACCTGTGATGGACCACCTTTAATCTCTGCCCACTGTCTATTCTGTCGCCCAAACTTTTCCTGTAACACCATCCCCTTACCCCCTAAAATATATGTGAACAAGCTGAATGGAGATGAGCTGTTTGATTTGCCCGCCTTCAGTGTGACTTCTCTTTTAGCATTAAGAGAAAAGAGAACAGGTGTATTGACTAGACAGTGAACCAGTGTTTCTGTTTTACAGGTAAATTTCTCATAACAAAGGAAAACTGTCTCCAAAAGTGGACCTTCTAATTCAAGCGACTATGCAACAGAATGTTTCATAATACAAACCAGTAAGTCCTTTTTAAATGCTTTTCTCTCTCATTATGCAACATTTTTCCACAAAAGTGAAACACTGGTTTTCTGTTAAGCAAACAAACCTAATAGAGTGACTGTTTTACTGAATGGAGTCCTCAATTTAAAGAGCGTGTAGCTGTGAAGGCAGGTGGAGGTGACCAAGTCACTTTGGCTTGACTCATCGAAGGCTGTTTTGTTTACTTGAGAGCTTCCAGGCAGCTGAGTTTTTCATACTGTGCCCTTAGCATGATGCACTGTTCTTGATTGTCTAGGGAGTTCATGCAGTTATACTAGAAACAGCGTGTGGCAGAATTATTAGGGTGAATTTTTGATGTTTATCCTTTTTAAGATTTTTTTGGGGCATTTTGTGCCTTTATTGACAGGAGAGAGAGAGAGAGACAGTGGATGGGTTTGGGAAAGGGGACCAGGGAGAGTAAGGGAGGATCCTCTGCAAACTGGCCATGGCTGGACTTGAACCCGGGCCGACTAAAGCATGCAAGACGTGCCTGGTTGCTAACCATGCCACCAAACCAGCACCCCTATGTTTGTACTCGTTTAATTCTGATTTAATATTCTCTGCTCATCCTTACTGGCACCATAATACATCACAATATTCTCATTTTTTAGGCATAAACCTGAGGTGTAAAACTTATTTCACAGTATATTCATCATAGCAGGCAGTGAACCTTTGCTGTGGCTGCTGTAAGCAGAAAATGAGTTGTTCCTTTCAATGTAATTATATTTTCTCAACTTTTATTTTGCTTGCCCTCGAGAGCTGCATATTTGCCAAATAGCGCCCTCTCCTGTTCATTAAAGGACTTAGATTCCAGAGCAGCTGCTTTAGTTGTGTTCCACATAAACAGCTGCACATCTGGGCAGGCAGAGACGCCTCAGGGGAGCAGAGGGGAGGCTGAGGACCGACTGCACGACGTGCAAATGAACGAGGCCCTGAAGGGGACTGCAGTCGACAAGCACCCGTTGCACTCTTGGCTGTGTTTCGAAACAGGCTTAAGTTTCTTTTTGGACTCTTACTATCTCCAAGTTGTTGTGTTTTTATGGGGGGATCTTTGTGAGATCTTAGAAGTATTCAGTGGATTTAAATAGGTGGATATAAGCTTTACGTTGGCTGTAGAAATAAATCACAGATAGTATAAAAACTCATTGAAAATAACTTGTCTGCAGAAGTGCTTTGCATCACGTGCAGGAAGTATGTTTTTGCAGAGATCTGGAGTGTTTCCATGTTCTCACTGCTTTTTTCGAGCATGTGTTTATGTCCATTAGTGTAAGCATGTGCAGGCCCACAGGTTTATCCTGTGTGGGGACATATGCGTGCGTTCTCTTTCTCATGCATACGTGTGTGTTTGTGCATGTGTGTCGCTGAGGGACATCTGATCTCTGGGCTCGCCGCACGCCACGCTTGCTCGCTTGCAGGTGGTCTGTCCACACTCGGGGGCCGAGCAGATTTAATATTTCATAGGAGCACAGTACACCCCTGGACGCCATCATTGAGTCCACATGGCTGGCCGGAAAGCTGCTCTGTGAACACTCGGCTGAAATATGCGGCCTGCCAGCCCCCTCTCCTCCATGCTGCTCGCTGGCTTGCAGGGCCTCACAATTAAAAAGCGAACCATGGCTGCAGATGTTGGCAGCTGTCTTTAACCCTTGAGATGCCGCTATAGATTATATAGCTTTTTTTTGCTGTTTAAAAATTTTGAGGGGGTCACATGCTCATGTTTCGTGCAGGTGCCTCTTGTCATAAAGTCTGTCAAAGGTCATACAGTGTTATAAGACTGAAGGAAGAAAAGAGAAAAGCAAGAACAGGCCTGAGCAAATTTTTAGACCAAATAGTCAAGCTAAACTCTCACCTCTTTAACTTCCCTCAACTCAAGCCCCCTCCTTATTAATACACATTACAGATTAACAAGGGGAATGAACACTACTCTCAAAAAGTCTCTGGCAACTTCATCCATCCATTCTCTATACTACTTTATCCTTTCAGCGGCCTAGGCTGGCTGGAGTCTAACCACACCCTGGACTAGTCACCTGCCAATCACAGGGTGAACATGAAGCTGGACAACCATTATGATCTGTACCACGATATGCATGGATTGTGGATTACGCCATCTACTATGTCCTCAGAGATCTTAAAAGTAATCATGTAGTTTGACCTCTCCTTCTGTCTTTTGAATTGCACCATTGATAACATTAATTAAGGTGTATTTAACGACTGCTGTCAGAGCATTTGGGGCTGTACCAATTCTGTAGAATAAGAAGAATGTGATGCTATTTTGCCATTGATTTTTTGAGCACGGGCTAATTTACACCAACATATACGGCCTTATTAGTGTTTAGAAGGTTTTTGGTTTGTGCAAAGGAAACCAAAGTACCCATGCATGCACAAGGAGCAGATGCAAACTCCACATAGAGAGGCCCATTCTGACATGGGAGCCAATCTAGCAACCTCATCGCTACTTGCTCAACCACCATGCAGCCCTCGCTTGGACTTGTATATTAAGAATGAGATTAATTAAAAAAAACGGGACGAGGATGTACAGTTTATCTGAATAAATTTTCTCAATACTGATCATTATGGAAATTGTGATCTGGATGTAACAGGTTTGTCATTGCTTTGTGCTAGTTTTAACTCAAAAACTTTAAAACATGCATTAAAAACCAACCCTGACAATCCTGTATGACTACTTATTTATGTATATATATATATATATATATATATATATATATATATATATATATATATATATATATATATATATATATCGCAGAACCAACATTATTTTGATGTAAAGCTATATATATTGCCAAAAGATTGTTTATAGAGACTGACAGAAACACAACTCTTTGTGCACACACAGGGACTTTAGAGCTTTCAACAGCTCTCTGAGACAAACCCTCTCAGCTCACACTATGACAGTTTGTTAATACTGTGTGACTTCCTTGGCAACACAGATTGCATTGCAGATATTCAAGGCTGCATGTAGTTAATCAGATCCCGGCAATAACTCTCAAATATTTACTGTGTCTCACTATCACTGGTGAGGGACACAGAGCTGGACACAGACCTCACACAACCATGGGAGCGTGCTGATTCTACAGTCTGTGGTAGAGCTGAGAAGGTGAGGAGGACTGTGACTGGCTTCTTACGCTGTCAGGGCCAATATAATGTTTTAACACACTGATCATGACCCTTTAGGGACCTTACTACAATAATGCTGTCATCAGCTTGTTTAAGAGTAGAGGTTTGATAGTGTGACACGAGCATGGGAGAGTGGACAAAGAAAACACAGTTCAGAAATGCCTCTCTGTGAAGTTTTCTCACATATATTTCACTTACATTTATCATAGAGGATGTGTTTTACCGTTTACTGCATATTTCAAGGGCATATATCACACGTCAGGTCACACATGAAACATAAAGCATCGATATAAATTTCATAGACCACAGCAGCTTGGGCTTGATGTATCCACATCCAAGATTGTTTTAGTACAGCTGAATGTTAGTTGAGGTAATTTGCCTCTCACAGCAGTAAAAAGTCACAAATAAAGTCGTCCTTACTCAGAATTTCAAAGCACGCCATAGTTGCCAAAAAACTTAAGTTTTACGTTCTTTCAAAGCAATGTTTTTAAGGAAAATCGTAAAATTTAAGGACCAAGTTAGGGTGAGCCCAGCAGGAAATGTTCAGTACCAGGCAGATTGGGGTTATGACGTTTGTTTTCCGACTGCTGTGCAAATGGTTCGATCTTTGTTGTTGTCGTTAAGCTTTGTCCTTTTCCTCTCTGCTGTGTTCTTTTTGTTATTTGTTGCTGCTGTAATTACATTTGGTCAAGAATCATTACAGAGTCAGAATCTAATTGCAGAGTGATCCTTTTTATGCAATATCCTGCCTGAAGCAAACCCTCTGCCATTGGAAAGCAAAGCCACCCATACGGAGAGAATAAGGGCAGAGCTTTCTGGGGCCAAGAGTCATAAAGGGGCTCGAAAGGAGTTACCAAAGACATGTCATCCAAAATTTAAGGGGTGATCTCCTGTTATTTTAGGGTAGATACTTACTATAACTTATTCAGGCCACCATTGTGTCGATTCTGAAGGTCATAGGTCAAGGTAATTGATCTCTATTTTCATACGATGCTTGTCATTAGGATAGTGCAAGAACATTCATTCAACCTTTATTTAATCTCGAAAAATCATTGAGGGTGTTCCCTCATTTTCAATGATGTCGAGAGTACAAAGAACAACAATACAACAACACAATTAAAAACAGTTACATTCAAAAGCAGCATAATACATTATCATTGTTCTAAACTTACAAATAGTCACATGTGCTTGCAGTTTAAATGTTTTGTTGTAAAATGTTCCACGTGAACGCAGCAGAAAAGCTACAGCAGTTCTTCAAAATAAAGTGTTTACCCGTGGAACTTCAAGCATCAGGAGGTTACTGGATCTTGTTGGGTATTGATTATAAGATTGATTTAACAGAGATGTGATGTATGAAGGCATTTTACCAAGTAAGGCTTTATAAATGAATATAAACCAGTGCCTGTCACGTCTTACATTCAGGGGTGCCCAGCCCACTTTTTCATATAAAGTGCAATGGTGAGTAGAGTAACCTTCACCAGGAATGAATCTGAGGGTTGAGTGATCAAATCTATACAATGGTAGTACTCTAATATACTATACTATTTTTGAATTCCCCTCGGGATCAATAAAGTATCTATCCATCTATTTATCTATCTATACAGGCTGCTGACAAGTTTTTCAATGCAGAGCTTTGTGTTTGTTAATGGAGAGCAGTAGAAAAATGCTTATAGTATGCAATTGAGGTTGATTTCAAAATGAAAAACAGACATCCAAATTCCCTGATGACGCATTGAAGAGAAGAGGGAAATCAAATCCCTGTCCCTCCTTGATGGTGGACAATTGACAGACAGTAGTGTTAGTTTTTAACAGAGAAGTGTATTGTTCATATTTAAGGTAGCTTAAGGGTTTGTCCATACAGAACAGCATTAAACAGCCGAAGTTTGGCTTTTGAAAACAATCTGGAAGCTCTTTTTCTTTTTTAACCTGAAGAACAATCTAAAGTGTGGACTCGACAGACCACAGCACACTTTGCCACTTTGCGTCGGTCTGTCTCACATGAGCTCAGGCCCAGAGAACCTGGTGGCGTTGCTTGTTGTTGCTGATATATGGCTTTTGCTTTGCATGGGAGACTTTAAACTTGCACTCGTAGATGTGCAACATTGTCAGTTCATTATGTTAACTGACAATGTTCTTCCAAAGCGTTCCTGAGTCCACATGGCGATATCCTTTACAGAATGGTGTTTGTTTTTGTTGCAGTGCCACCTGAGGGATCAAAGGTCATGACATACAGTGTTGTTGTTTTTGGTCTTGCTCATGTGCTGGGATTTCCCTGGATTCTCTGAATCTTTTGATGATATGATGGGCTGTTGATGACATATTTAAATCCTTTGTATTTGTATGTTAAAAATCCATCTTAAGCTGTTGGACTGTTAGCTCATGCAAGTGGTGAACCTCGCTCCTTCCTTGCTTTTGACCAACTGAGCCTTTTAGGGATGCTCATTTTATACCCAATCATGACACTTGTTTACAATTAATCTGTTCACCTGTAGAATATTCCAAAAAGGTGTTTTTTCTGCTCCTGTCACAGCTTTTTTGGAACGTGCTGCAGGCATCAAATTCAAAATAAGTGCATATCCCCAAAAAACAATGAACTTTATCAATTCAAACATTAATGTATTGTCTTTGTAGGATTTTCAATTGAATATAGGCTGAAAAGGATTCACATATCATTGTACTCTATTTATATTTTACACAATGACTTAACTTCATTGTAATTGAGGTTTGTATTTATTTGGTCAGTCCTTGATAACATGATGTAGTTTCTTGGTTGAAAGCTATGTAGAAGCTAAGGTAACCTCTCAGTAAGAGAAAGGTACATTTTCATCCCCCTCCTTAGTAAGCTTCTAAAATTTTGGTACAAAATAGATGAAAATTACTGTAAATATGGCATACATTCAAGTTTTTATAGTGAGATTGGTTCATTCACTTTCAGATATGGCATTAGTACATCAACACGGTGCCAAACTTGGTTGATCTTTGGATGGAGACATTCCTGCTTGTTAGCCATAATGTCTTCAAACACTAGAGGGTAGCCTTTTCAAGCAGAATTAACTTTTTTTTCCACTACACAGGGATAAAATTACCCTGCCCCACCAAAACTATTTCAATAGAGGGGAGATAGAGCCATTAAAATACCTCCTAAAGGTCACACAAAGCCAACTTCAAGGTTTGTTGTCTCACCAGTTCTGAGTTAGAGCGAGAGGCGGTCGGGATGCCTTATGGGCCTCGCAAAGAGGGGGGTCCTTTCATTCTACAGGTTCACAGAGAAAGATGGCCGAGCATGTTTGCTCATGCCATGGGACACAATGTTTTCGGAGGAACAGCAGGAGTAAGGGTTGTAGGGCGGAGGATGGGGGGGAGTAGGGCAGGAGGGAGGGAGGAGAAAGAGCTCTGAGGAGTCTGGTGGCCACATGTCGCCGTTGCTGCTCGGTGCTCGGATTTTGTAGGCTTTTGTGCTAAACACCGATACAAGGGCTGAAAATAAGTGCTGTCCAAATACAGAGGTAGGGTGGTGGACTGGTCTGATGAGACTTCCAACAACTTCCTTCTCTGAATTTATCTGTGCAGTTTTGTCCCTCCTCGGCCTAACATCAGCATGGTCTGACAGCCTTGGATCACAAATTCCTCCATCAACCAGCTGAGGGACATCACACAGATATCAAGATAGAGCAGGAGTGATTGACTTTCATTGTCAAGACTTTCCCAATTAATGTTTTTTTTTTCATTTGTGAAAGGCTCTGGGTTATCTGAACCCTCAGATCTTATTGGTCCTTTTTATAATTACTTTTCCTCTCATACGCCATATGATATGTAGTTTGACAGAAAGTTGCATTTTTCTTTTTTCTGATGAACACATTTTTTTTCTTATCATGATAGACACACGGTTTTCACATTTATCACCAAACTCACACTTAATTCATGAAGGTAAAAAACGGGCACACTTAAACTCATAATAATAATCATAATCATATGGCCGCTGCAGAAATCTTAAGATGTAAAGTCTTAAGAAGTTTAAATTACAAATCTGATGAAACTGCTAATGAAGCTGTTAGCATCTGTGCTAATCTCTGTAAGAGCAGTCACTTCTTGCTGTCATCACGCTTGTGGCTCCCGCCTCTTCCTTTAAAGTGAGCTGTTGAGGTTGTGGCTCTGCGGACCAAGCTCAGTCATTTTGGTAAGACGCAGGGCAGGTTGGATCTGCTTGAATACAGACTTTAAATTAGGCAGAGCCAGATGGCTGCAAGGTTACTTGAGGGGTTACTCTCAAAAAAGATCTTGCATTTTATGTGTGGACAATAATTTATTGTTATGATTTTTCTAAATCATAAAACATTGATGTAAAGAACACAAACTGTCTTAAAGATTAGTTATTAGATTATTATGTATTTATGAACAGGATTAAAATTGGTGAAAATATTTGGTGCAGTGAAAGAAGAAATTTCAATCAATATACAAGGATTTTTGGGCATTTTTTATAAGTCCACTTTTGGGACTTAATGGGCTAAGTGTGACTTTTTATATAGGCTGACACAGCACAAAATATAAAAATACAAAATCTGGAACGACTGCAGCAGGGCGGGTGTCAGAAAAAGTGATGAACTGCACTACTATGGTGTACTTTTCTTTCAAGTTCATGACTCTGCAGTGATTCTTTTTAGTTTCAGTAGTCATGGGGAGAAAAAGGGGTCAGAGATTTTTTTTTTCCCTTGTAGCTTTGTATTAATTTCAAAGAGTTTTTTCCAAAGCAGGTTGAGAGATTATAACACCATGTTTGATTACATTTCTGTTTGCACTGTTCCCCATCCCGTGTTGCCATAGCAGACATCTCTATATTAGTGTCAGAGACACCCAGAGCTATGTCACATTACCACACAGTAAAACAGGTTAAAGAGGACCTTAATTGCTCGCTTGCTGTCCTTTGAAACGCTCTGTTTTCCTTGGAAGAAAATGTTCCTGAAGCAGACGAGCCGAGGTCGGAGCAGAAGGAGAGAGCCACATCAAACGAGGAGTGAGCATGAATCTGTCAGCGATGAAGGGCTATTACTACAGTAGCAGCACCCTGCCGCAGGGAAAACGCTGTCAGCTTCCTCATTAAAACACTGACCTGTGCAGGAGAGAGCCTTGGGGTGGAGCACATTTTCAGGTTGACTCATCAGCTGTTTTTCTGCCTTTGTGAAAAGTTAAGTGCAGTAGAAACATTTTTAGTATTTGTTAGGGGTGGGAGGTATGGACCAAAAGTCATACCTCAATGTTTTTTATCTCTCCGAAGAGGTTATGCTTTAAATGGCACTTGTTAGCTTGTGAAAAGGAGAATTCAAAGAGTTATAAATGATGAAATTTTCAGTGACTGTTAGTAATGGAACAAGAAAGAAATTATTACATTTTGGAGGTGATTCAAACTGGATGTGGATCCAGGAATTTTCTAAAGGCTTTGTTAACATTGCGGGATAGGGCAGTTTTCCATGTTTTTACTAATAACTCAATATCTTTTGAACAGACTTTATGACATTTTTAGGAAATGTTGGTCATGGCACAAAGAAGAAGTAATTAGATTTTGGTGGTGATGCAAATTCAGTTGTGTATCCAGGACACTTTGTAGGATTTCTGCCACATTTTGCGCTTATGCCCTCTTTAGCCCAAGAATAAACTGCTCAGACTTGAAGACTGTGGGTCAAAGTCCAAGATCTTGGAGCCTATGTTCTCAGTAGCTTCAAAATGTAATATCTAATAAACATTCAGAATGATATTTTGAATGCAAATTTCTGCTCTGACTCAAGAAAGAATTGATTCGATTTTTTTAGGTCAAAGATGAAGGTCTTGAAACCGCATGCCGATTTTAAAAGCCATTTTTAGACTATTAATTTTAGGACAAAGACCAAGGTTATACATCCCACCACCACCCTTTGCTTATGAACATGATATCAAAACAGATTGTAGAATTTCTGTCAGACAAATTGAAACTCTTATGCAAAGGTTGTGGTCATTAAACCCCATGATCATCCCTAGTCTGACATCTACACAAATACTTGCACTTAAAATGATGAAGTGGAAATGCCACTTGAATAACCCAATATCTTCAGTTATTAACATGTATGCTCCAAAACTGATCAAGTTTGATTGTTGGGAAAAGTGACAGCCCTATAGTCCACTGACCATCAGATGCACCGCATGAAAATAGTGGCATAAATGACAGTTTGGAGCCCAAACCTTTTGAAGAAACATAAGCAAGTTTGTACATTTTTTTGCTGTTAGTCTGTTTGCATACTTTCATTTCTTCCTATTTATAGCTTTAGTATATATAATTCATACGTGGAAAGGCTTGTCAAACATTGATCTGCATATTTGTATAAAATTCAGTGAGATTAAAATATCATTCTGAATTTTTGTTTTATCTTTATGGCCATGCAACTTTCATTACATTAATCAGACATCATCAACAGCATAATATTCTGATAGCCCAAGCTGTAATGAAAAAAAAGTCTTTAACTTGTTTGTGCTGGAAAAGACTGAAGTTTTATATGTTTATTACAAAAAACAAAAAATCAGGTGAACTGAAAATAGCAGTAAATGGCTTTAAGCTGCAAGGGGTTAACCCCTTAAAGCCTGTTGTATCATGTTTGATACAGACTTTTATGATACCTCTTTCTAATCAATATAATCAGAAAATTACTAAAAAAACATCTGAATACAATCAGATAAATGATAAAAATGTCCTCAAGTGGATTATCAGTTGCCAAAAACTCCTAACGTATCAAATGAGATATATACATATATACCTTAGATTTTATGGAAATTTTGATTTTTTGGATTTCAGCAGAAAGTGAAATAAACATTTCAGCTCCAAAAATTAGACCTTTCTGGCTATAATAAGGGTTAATATTTACTTTGCCCAAGTCCACATGTCCTTGCATATGTAGCCTGCAATCTTGTCTGTGATGGCCTTTTTCCATGCCTCTGGCAGGGGCGCCTGCCAAGGAGGACTCAGAGGCACTGGGCTGAGCACTTGACAAGGCACTGCTAGGCTGCGGCGGTTGAAAAGCCGACAAGTGGGCCTGTTGATTTGTCATTGTGGGCCATTTGCTTTGCACATAATTGACACACGGAGGAGCCCAAAGTGCTTCCATGTGGCACTCCTAGGATGTTTTGTCATTGTCTGCTCAGAGCGGCCAGTCCTCCATTTCCACGAGGTGTATTCTTTGTCCTTTTGTTTGTGGCAGACTAGATGCAGCTGTTGTTGAGGTCACGAGAGCACTGGCCAATCAGGTTGCACTGAGAGCGCTCTCTGCTGGATCAAGTGGTTCACTGCAAATGAATGTTTGAATATGCTGAAAATAAGATGACAGCCCAAGTAGGAACAGGGCTATCAGGAAGTAGAAGCTTTCTCTTAGGGTCAAAATAGAGCTTTTTAACAAGAAAATGTGATAAAAGGCTATTAATTATGGATTCATCACTGTGGATCCACAGATCCAAAAGTTGAAAAAGAAACCTGCACTGCATGACCAAATTAAAAACTCTTTGGGATGGATATATTTGACTTGGAGTATCCCAATAATGATGACAAAGTTTCAAAACCTGTTGTCCCCATAAAGATTAATTACTTTTCCAGAGTTTTAAGTAAACATCATTCATTTAAACAACGATTTCTCACCCAGAATCACATTTGAAAACATACCAGGTTATCTGTACTTGCAATATTTTTTTCCAGCCCTGTTGTTAGATTGTCGTATTTCTGTGTGGTGGAGAGGGAGGCCAATGGCGAAGTAAACAGCGTGTGTGTGTTCGCATCCTGTTTGCCCAATTAGAAACACAAACACATCAGATCTTAAACAAGCTTACCACATCTAACTTCTGCGAGCAATTAGAAAAGCATCAACACCATTACGCAGTGACTCTGACATGCTATGCCCAAACCCTTCACCTCTCCTGATGAGAAAACACACATTGGTGATAAAGCTAATGTGGTTTCAGCTGAACGGGGCCACATAAGCGGAGCGATCCATCTTTATCACGGCAGACCAACCATTGCTGTGTCCGGCCCTGGGACAGATGAACCACCGCGGAGGTTTTTGCAGTAGTTAGTGAACCTGTCTGTCTCCTGTCAAACTCCTGTCACGCTCACATCCAGCCAAGCATCAATACACATCGGCCTTTCCCCCCATCCTATACACGCCAAACGCACATGTTTTGATTGCTGACGGCCATGTCAGGAGTCAAGTAGAGCCTCTTAAAATGTGGCCTGAGGCCAAGGGTCATCCGCTAATGAGTAAAAGCTTTTTTTTCCCCTTTGTTGGCAGGGAGGGAGTAAGGAAATGTGCTCACTAGGTGGTAGAGAGGTGAGGAGGGGGAGGGAGGGGGGAGAGAATGTGTGAAGGGATGGGCAGTGGCAAGGGAGAGGAAGGGTGAAAGGGCCGAGCGGGCCGAGGGGAGGGGGTGTCAGGAAGTGGGGCGAGAGGGGAGGCAAGAGGTGAGGTCTCAGGTGAGAGGGGGTGATAATGATAAACTGTGTTTTTCTCTCATGTCTGACAGAGATGGAAGGATGAAGAGAGAGAGGAAGAAAGAAAAGCTGGATGCAGAAACCAATGCACAGATTTCCAAACTGTCTTTATTATGAGTTAAAGAATAGCAATTAAAAAACAGACTTATGTTGTAATACGTTTATATTAAAAATAAACATTTTTCAATTTCTTTCTCCTTCAATCTCCTTCCCTTCAGAATCAACACACCCCTGCATTCTGGTCTTTCTATGATCAGAGCAGTACAGTAGGTCTTCTTTGGAAAGTTGTCTCAGAACCTCTGTTGTATTTCTCTTGACTTCTGACACAGACTCAAAACATGTTTATTTGAGCACAGATTTGATTTTAAGAAATAGGAAAAGTCTCACGATGCTAGATCGGGTGAATAAGGAGGGAGAACAAGTACTGTGATTTGTTTTGGGGCCAGAAACTGCTTTACTGAGAGTGCAGTATGAGTTTCTGCGTTGTCTTGATGAACAATTAATCCATTTTTCTGCAATTTCATGGCAGCTTGATTCTGGCTAAATTCATCCTCATGATTATTTTGCAGCATACAAAACTCACTGGTTTTACAACATGCAGTTAATTTTCTCCTTCCAGCATGTGTCCTTGACTTTACGCTGTGTTGCGTGCAGAGCGTGCATATTTGGTGTGACAATATAATATTGATATTCAGCTGCCATGTAACGATATTTGTAAAGCACTTCGTTTTTAACATTTAATGAGGTTCAGAAGAAAAAAATATCTATTATTTTAGGCCCCACACAATGGTGCTGTTGAGTCAGATCAGACAGTTGACATTCATTGTGCTGGAGAGTAAACAATCATGGCTACAAGGGAAAGAGAGAATAAAAAGAACGTACCATCTGCACTTAAATCAGTTGTGTGGACTTATTTTAGATCTTGAAAGGGACTTAAGAGATGGACATGACACACAGAGTAAAACAGCAGCCTAAAAGGTCGCCTTACGAGGCACCATTCAGGGACAGTGAAAGCTGATGACAGTAAAGCTAATGCTAAGCTAATGCTAGTGATTAACGAAGACTTGACATGCTTAGCTTGTCAAAGCTGCCTCACAGTTCTGAGTGATCTGAGAAAATAACTCAATCTATCACTACCATGTCGAGGAAAATTAGAGCTTTTGTTACATGCTGGCTACCATCTCTAAGTATTACATCAGTCCTTGAGTTTTACTTGTTCTTAATAAGACTGAATTGACATGATAGAAATACTGAGATATGTTCCTCATTCAGTTTCATAGAATTCAGTCTGTTTTCTTTTTGGATGTAAATGCAGACAATAAAGGGTTAAAAATGGCAATATATTGCAGTGTTAGGTATCGCAGTAAAATCAAATTGAGTCTCAAGTATCGTGATACTATCATATATTGAGGCCACTGGCAATTCCCATCCCTAATTTCTGTTGACATTCATTAGAGTGTATCCAAATATTAGACATGCAACTTTAAACTCAAGGCCAGGTTTAAGAAGGTTTAAGCGCAGTCATTTTCTGCATCCTCAAGTGAGGAACATGCCAGCTTTGTGCCTGATCTGCCTGATTCATTGTCTGAAATCACACAGATCCACCTTGCCAAGCTCCAATCTCCTACGACTTCACGGCCAAAAGCCAGACGGCCCAATCAGGGAAGAGAGGCGGACACTGAAGACATGACGACAGCAGGAAGTGACTGCATGTTTGAAAACAATGGCGGCTTCTGAAGCGGTCTCCGTGCAATTCTATCAGAAATGGACTCAATTTCTTGCTCTGCGAAATGATGCTGGTTAGTCTATGGTAGCCCAGAGTCGTGGTTACTCAACGATACCTGGCGAAATATGCTCTACTCAGAAGTTTACAGGGAGAACTTGGTGGGGATTGTCGTTGACGAGGTTCATGTCACATATAAGTGGGAAATGAAACATCTGTGTTGTATAATTTAATGTAAGACAATAGTCTAAGGAGTGAAACGTAGTTTAAGCCAACGGCGAACAACAGGGTCGAGCTGCTACGTCATACTGTGGCTTGATGTGGATTGATCTGTGATGAGTGTGACTAGCAGAACAATCATCCAATCACCAGCTGCAGCTGTTTTTGAAGGTTCTGTCCTCTGACAACATATCTCCAGATAGACTAGTGAAATATTCCCGTGGCGGATATATGGAACTGTCCATCTGGTGTGTCAGGTTAGTATAGCTCTATATCTCAAAAATATATATTTTTTCTCAAAAATGAATGAATTCTTTATAATTTTTAAGAATGGCCCATATGCCACACACATTACAAAGGTCTTATAATTTTCCATCTTATTTTATTCAAAACACTTCCTACCACACATCCACATGTCGTGTATAATCCCCCTCTGATCTTCACGGGGTGTTGTCTGGGCTTGTCCAAGGCCAGACACTCTGACCCTGACATGCTGAAACTGTTTGAGGAGAAGCCCCCAGTACCTTCCTGCTCTCTCTGTGTGATCCTGGTGGGTCGGGGACCGTGGCGGGGCGTCGTATATATGAGGATGTGTAGATGACACACTGGTGGAGAAGAAAGCCGGCCCTTGTGCTCGGAGAGCTAACCTTAAGTGCTACAATACCTCTGAGTGCAAAGAGACGCTCTTTGTTCCTCTGCTTCATCTGATCTGGCCTTTACCTCAGCAGCCAGGAGGTGTGTGTGTGTGTGGGGGGGGGGGGGGGGGGGGGGTGTGCATGTGTGTGTGTTTGTGTTCGCAGTGGCCGGCTGTTTGAAGCTCCTCTGATGGTTCTTTTGGTGCTCTCCAGGAAGCATTTGTCTGTGCATTGGATGAGCTCCTCCAGATGTTCCTATAATTCCCCTGGATGTGCACGCCGTACTGTGTGTGTAAATCTTAAAGAGTGTGTGTGTTTCTATGTGTTTAGATAGAAAGAAGAGGGAGGGGGCCATGTTCCAATTAGAGATGGGTAAACTGTTGATGTAAAAGAAACTAAAGCTAACATTTACAGGCCGTGACTCTGTGATGTCTCCCATTGTGACTTCAGTCTGCTCCGTGGCATCGAGCCTAAAGCAGCTCTCAGACCCGAGGATTGTTTTTAAATTCCACATTATAGTTTCCAAAGTGCACTCCACTCATCTAAACACATTTAATGTACTATCGCTGTAGAAAACACTTAAAAGGAACCCTTTTTTTTCCTGAGTGAACTTTGCATGCCCTGTTGAAGTGTCCATGAGCAAAGAAGAAGAGAGAAGTTGTAGTTGACATGGGACTTTTAGCTCCCTCTGGACCAGACAGAGTTAATGTATGATTGTCCTTTGTGAAAACATAGTACTGCAAAACAGCCGTAAAGTCACTCACCTCAACTTTAATGGCCAGAAAGAGACAAATCTGCTGCAGGAAAAGGTGCACATATACACTGTCCTCGCTGCGGGAGGGGGAGTCTCAAGTGAGAATGTGACAGAGTAAAGCTTAAAGTCGGGATGTTTTTGACTCTATGATCTTTTAAAGAACCATTTGCAGGCTGGAGACGCCAGTGAAACAATTTGGTAGAGGGAGGTTACCAGAATGAATACCAGAATTGTAAACTTTGATATACTATTTAGAGGTGGACAATAAAGGTTCTTGAAATGGGATCGTGATAAAAACAATGTTCATGATACCAATGGTGTATTTACTCGATATGACACGACAGGATTAACATACGGCTACTGCCAGTCAGTGTGTTCTTCCAAAGTGGTAGTTACTCTACTCCACACTCCAACCAAGGTGGCAACAATGCAGCCATGTCGCCAGTCACTGGCCTCAACAGTGGAAAAAAATCTTGTGATAAATATTGATTTTGCCAGCTTGCCTGATCCTCATACCAATAGAAAATAAAAAGATATTTGATACTGGTTGGTATGATGTGAACCAGCAGAGAACAGGACAGATGTGGTGTTGAGCTATTGTCATTTCAACATGTGTTCATTTAAAAAAAAAGAGCTTTTTATTGAATCACATTAAACTATGTTGCATAACAGACATACAGGCTGCTGCTGAAATGTGCTTTTTTAGCTTAAAATACGGCTATTACTTTTTCCAAAAACGGTTTTTGAACACACAGTAATATTCAAAGATACCTCTCTCCCATCCCCCAGCTGCAACACAGACATGAGGCATTTCCATTAGATCATTTTAGTATTTACCTCTCCTGAGGCCACACCGGTGGGCCACATGTCCTTGCATATGAATCTTGCTATCTTGTCCTTTTTCTGCGCCTCAGGCGGGGGGCCCGCTGAGGAGGGCATAGCCACATATGAACACTTGAACCAAAGGACTCCTGGGGAAAAGTATTCAACATTTCTGGGATGTATTGCGCATCAAACTGTTTTCCAGTTTTTCTTTGTGCCTGTGCATGTTGTTCAGTATAGATGGCAAGATGTGACTGTAATTACTCATGGATACAACAAAAGAGGAGATAAAGACTCAGATGAGGAGGGACACAATGAGTGATTCAAATGCACAGGAAATGTTGTCATGAAAATACCTGCATGAGTCCATCAAAGATGCAGAACAATGACAGCAGTGAGGGAGATCTAAGTTTGTCTTTCAGCAGGTGTGTCTTGTATGATTGTGTGTGTGTGTGTGGTGTCTTGCACGTTTTCCATTTGTTTATCCACACATTGAAAACGTCTATATCTTACATTATCTACTTGCATGTGTTTTGCAGGCAACTGGTTAACTTCTGCCAGCAATAACCTGATATTTAACAGTCACCAAAGTCTGACTCTTGTCCATTAAAATGTCTAAATTCTGAAATATTCGAACATTGATGTAGACATCTAAAAGTGGTTTTAAGCAGTGATCAACCTGAGGCACTCTAAGGCTCAGTTATGCTGTCTGCACAGATGGATGCATGGCCTCAAACTGCTGTGGCAGCATGTTGCAGAAACATTCTGAGTATTTATGCTCTGTGCAGCCCTCACATTGCTGCAAGCAGCAAAGGGCTGAGAAGATTTTTATCTTTTTATCAATGGGCAGTAAAAATGACCTCTTGGACCAACTGTTATCTGTTTTCAAGAGCGAGCATAAGGAAATATTGACGTTTGGAAGAATTATGCCAAAAGAAGTAACTATGAAAACATTGGTATCGGCATCAGCCAGAATTCACTGATGTATCACTAAAACATATACAACAGAATTGTGAATCACCCAAATGACAAAAGACTTCCTAAATTGAACAACACAGTTTGATTAATCTGTGGTTTTGTGCATATTCGCAAAATCAAAACATGACTTTTATATCTGAATGAATTTTTTCAGTTAATTAAGACATTATAGTTTTTAATGTCCATTTCCACTTTGTTCCTGCCTTTGGGGTTTCTGTCTCTGTGTTTTTCATCAGCATTTGCTCAGCTTGAAAAAATTCCAGCCTCCTTCCACACCTGAAGAGCCACACTTGAGCTGTGACCTCATTTGGACACGGAGCACCTGTGAAATACAAACAATTATCCCATTAGCTCTAAGAGGGGCGGCCCCTGCTCACCTTTATCCCCGCCTACATCTCCTGCAGCAACCCCACCACCCTGCAGACAGCTTTGGTTTCTCCCTGCTCCCACATCTAAAGCAGTGAGGTTGTATCTTGGAGGTGTGGCAGCACTCTGGGGGCAGGTGGGGGCAGCCATGGAGATCTGTGGTGTTCTCTTGGTTGATGGAGCTCAGACAAAAAAAGACCCCTCTCTGGCATAGACAGACGGGCCGGCCCACACACACCTGGATGTCCATGGGAGTCATGAGGGGGTTCAAAGCCACACTTCCACCTGGCCTCATCACCTCGGAGAAGGAGGGGTCTGTTAGTCTGCGTGTTCGTGTTCGAGGACACAATACAGAGGGGTTTAAACGTTAAGTCTCAGCAACTGAAGTCCTACTTATCTCAAAGTGATAGATACACAAAGATACCCACACAGGCAGCTATACATCCACATGCTCAGCCCAAACAAACACTTAGCCACCCACTCGCACATGTACACGCATTTACAAACACACACACACACACACACACACACACAGCACCACGCTGAGGCTGGGAACCTGGGTGCTGGGCTGCTGTAGGAGCCGTTTGAAGCCAGCTGTCACAACCTGACAGCCTGTTGTTTTAGAGGCCTTTGGTATGGCCGAGGGGGCCGAGGAGAGAAAAACAACACCAGGAATGTGTACAAGTCAGGACCCAACAGTAAATCCTTCGTCCGTTTCCTTTCTCCCAAATGCAGACAGAGGGGAGCAGGGTCCTCCAAGGGAGACAGAAGAAGAGGGACGTGGGAGCGCCTCGCATCTCCTAGACAAGCCTCTGAAATGATATGCATCTTCCCACATTCTCACACCTTTTCCTTTTTTCTCCTCTTGTGTTGTTTTTTTAATCCTCTCAGCCTCTCTCTGTTTCCGTACCTCACATATGTGCGTAATTGTTTTATCATGCGGCTGTTTATCCCATCGTTGTATTCATTAAGAGCAGACACACAAACAACAGCTTAGGAGGGGGAACAGAAAGACTAAGGGTGGGGAATTTACAGACTCACAGATTTATTCAACACACATATTCTCATAGTTACCGAGAAAAGCACACCCACAGAGTCGCACTAATCCAGCTAACATAATACAAACATGACCACAAAAACATACAGCAACATCCAAAAGCCTCTGTCATGAGCACATGCAGGACAGCCGCAGATGTGGAGCCATGACCTGCCTCTTTTTCTTGTGGGAAAGTAGGTCTGGTCACAATGGTATGCAAATAAGACAACAACATGCATGGTCACAACACACAAGAGCATGTGGACTCCAGACTAAAGAGAGAACAAAAGCACCGGGTTACGTTAAAACATCCCAGGAATCCAATCCCCATAGTCAAATGAAATACTACAAACATTTGAAAATGACCCCAGTCCTAATATCATATCACCCTGAGATGCCAGAAGCGGAAGCCAGAGAAAAGTCCCCTCAACCTGCAGATCCAAAGGCTACTCCCAGATCATATGAACTGGCCTGGAGAGCACCAGGACCACAGAGACCACCCAACAGAGGGTTTGCACATGACGTCACCGTCAACGCGAAGTGGAACATCCCTTACTGAGTGGTAAAAGGCACAGATTGACAGCACTAATCAGAGGGATGTAAGCTTTCAGATACTTTAATTTAGCTGAAAAGTTACAAGTTATTTGCTGTTAGCGTTTAATAATGTTCACTATGCGCAGTGTAGATCCTCAGCTGATGTTGAACCACTTGGAGCTGTAACGTCAGGTTTATAACAAAGACAAGGCTGTGATGCTACACCAGCTGGCATCAAATTGTGGGTGAACATTTTTCTCAGTAATGACAAATGTGAACCCCACTTCTCTCTCTGTCTGCTATTTTTTTTTTCTATTTTTTCAAAAAATCAAACATCAATTTTTTTAAATGATGTGGCACTGAGGGCAACAGATCATGTTTTCATGCTTGTAGCCAACATAAAACCAAGAATAGTCAGATTACAAGTACCACGGCCGGTTTGGCAATAAACAGTCTTACAAAAGTTATCACAAATTGATGAAATAATTCAATTGATAAGGCTTGTATTTGGTTAATTTTTGACGCTATTGTTCATGAAATATATGTGTCTGAACCATTGGTATGTCAGATTAAAAACAAACAGGAGGAAACAAAGATTAAACATAGGAAAACAAGGTCTCGAGTGTCTCTTCACTTCTTCACCCCATAACTCAAACTTTAATGCTTCTTCTTAGGCAGAATTTCATGGCTCTAAAAGTTTTTATGCAGTTATCTTTAAACATTAATCGGACTAGGATCTGAATTTTTCATAATGAACATAATCAAAATTAATAGACCTGCTGAAAATTACTGAAATTCCAGCACTTTTCAGATTAATTAAAATGTTTCACTGTTTCCTACCAATAATTTCAATAACTGAACCTTGTTGTCTGACACTAACTGAGTGGAAACGCCAGTCTGTTGCACAAATTGTGACGTCAGTGCATAACCTCTACACAACCAAATCAAACTGAAGAACCCAACACCCCTAAAATGAAACCAAATCAAATGATTGATTCACAAAAAGAAATGTATGTGGAGAGAAGAACACATTACCAAGCCATGTTTTTCTTTACCATTAAACCCCTAGTATATATGTGTGTGTGCATATATATATATATATATACACACACACATATATATAAACAGACACACACGCATATCTCTCTCTCTATATATATCTCTCTCTCTATATATATCTATATCTATATCTATATCTATATCTATCTATCTATCTATCTATCTATCTATCTATCTATATATATATATATATATATATATATATATATATATATCAGGCACACCTGCTTTGTCCCAGTCCGCCCAAAAAATTAATATTAAAAAAGAAGCAGTGTACATAAAAAGACACAAGAGGTTCCCATGTAAAAGGGAACAAATTCGTCTTATTTTAATGTCATTTTTCAACAAACTGGGATCACTTGGATCAAAAGTAGCCTTTTATGTGATGACCTTTATGCAAGCTGAAATAAAAATGGCTTTTGCCCTAAAATAATTGATTTTACAAACATTGCAGACATGGTCTGCTCACACAGGATCATAAACACGGACTTCCTTCACTATTATGATTCATAATTAGAGGTCCACAGGGAAAATTAGTGCTGTGCAGTCAGACGTTTTTAAACATTAAAAAGTATTTCTTCTCAAACTTAAAAAACGATGAGTACTTGGCCAGGTATGCCAGTATTAACACCTGACCTCGAGGTGAGGCTATGTAATGTCACATGCCGTTATCGTGCTGACCGACATTACATCAAAATTGATTCTTTAATAGTGCAATATTCCTATTTGGGATTTTTGGGACAGCTTTAGCTTTATAGCTTTAACAAGGGTCATATGCTTGAATTTTACAACTCAATTTGACTTGAGCTCTGTACAGAACCTCCATTACAGTGCCCAGTGCCTTAAAAACATGAATAAGGATCTATTTTAACTGGTGAGTCCCTTGTTTATGTCCAGGATGGTAAAATTAAGCAGGCTTTGGCTGTAACTCATGGTCAAAGAAGCAGGTGTTGATACTCTTAACTTTTTTATACTCACTGCCAATTGTAGCTGTGCTAAAACCTCAGTCAATAAAATGCTATTTCCTACAAGTTCTTCACAATAAACCCCTCCGGTTGTGTTAGTCAGATGTGCTGAATGTATCATTAAACAAACGTATCAGGAAAGCCGATGCATGATCTAGCACCTCAGCACAACTAGAGGGAAGCCTCATGAACTGAGAATTGAACATACACAGACTTATGCTGGCATCTTTGTCTAATCTTGTGCACAAGCATGAGTTGAGTATGGCATCACAGGCTTGTTTTTAGGGGTAGAAGGAGGAGTCAATGTACCTAAATATGCATTCAAAAGCAAAATTCCTTTTAATTTTGTTCTGCCATGACTGCTCAGAGAGAGAAGGAATGTTATAAATTTTAGGCAGCATCAATCCACAAGTGAGTTTATGTCCTGCAACTATTTTATAAACATTTTAGCCTTTATGCATGGAAACTAAGCCTCTGTCAGCTGTGGTAAAATGTCTTGTCTTATTGTTTGGACTCTGCTGCACTGTTGTTGCACTTAGACTCCCTGAACATCCATCAGGAGCAGTCTTATCTTCAATTTCTGCAAAATTTTTAGACTCTTTGTGGGAAAAAGCCTCTGAAGAGAGGAATTTGGCAAAGTCTCAGGGACTGAAGGGCACATTTGGTGAAAACATGAAGCACTGCAAGAAAAAGGCATCAATTTTGCTCTTGCGGTTCACTTCAGCCATGTCTTTACAAACATCTTGTGATGAATTCTCAGTCTGATATCCTGGTTTGATTTCTGCAGACTGACCTCACATCCTGAACCTGATCATTTCTCACTCCATGTTGTTTTTCCACTGTGAGATTTGGTCGCTGTTTTTTTCCAACACATTACTATGTCCGCTTTAATCTTTATGCAGCTCCGTTGGTGAATGGTTTAAATAAATGAGAAAAAATGAAGCCGCAGTGAGTATATACAAAGTTTCACATGACGGCGAGTTTCGGTTTTGGTCAAGTTTAAGTGCAGCTTCTTGAAAGAGACTCTCCAAACATTTACTTGTCACTGTGAAAACAAGTGTATAATATCTTGGGTTTTTGTAGATGGGGCTTTCCAAAGTCTGAAAAGTAACCCACATGATGTCAGAAGGGTTTGGGATGTGGGCAGAAGGCATTCAGAGTGGACATACTTGGATGGCCCTGCATCTGAGTGCACAAGAGGAAAATGATGTGAATTCCTGCTGTATGTTGTGCATATAACCCCAGAACTATGCAACTGTGTCTCAAGCTCCTTGGTGTCTTTTATAATCACAGGCAGAGCCTTCAAAAAAAAAAAAAATTGAAAATATAACAGTGTTGGTTCGAAAATTCTGTCACATTCTTTACAGGAAAATCAGATCAACAAAATCAGGAACTACTATTTAGTGCAGTTTTGTGAGAATCTTGCCCAAAATGTTGGGAGAATCCGGATTCAGATCACCAACAAAATCTAATCACTTCCCACTCGTGCCATGACAGATATTCCCTTAGCATTTTATCATTAACCTTTGAGAACTTTTTCAGTTGTCTTGCTCACAGATGGACAGACAGACTAACAAACACATGGATAAATGTCAGCAAAAACACAACCACCTTGTAAATATTGAATGTTTTGACTGAAGCTTTTTGTTGAACTAGGCTGTAAATATACTTATTTTAGCTGTAAAAACATCTGCATCCATCAGACAGTCATGTAACTTCCAGGTTTCCTGCAGCCAGCTTCAAGTGGCACTCGATGTGCATAGTTTTTGTTGCTTTTGCATTGGCTTTACTGTTGGAGGCTGCCAATTTGCCACACCTTAGTGACCTGTCTATCACAGGTCTGACACTTAAAGACTAATAACCAGGAGAACACACTTGCACCTGAGAGCAATTTAGAGTCACCACTTAACCTGACAACTAGGTTAACTGGTGACTGTAAATTGATTATGGAAAAAATTAGAATCTATAATTAAGATTTTTTTTAAATTCAAACTTTATTTAACCAGGAGAATCTCATTAAAACTGGGGTATGTCACTTAAGCGGGGTACACACTTAAAGATTATCAGGCTGTTTTTGTCCTGACTTTCCCCCTTCCTGACCAAGGATGGCAAATGCCCAATTATCTTATGTCTTATAAGATTATCCTATAAGATTGTCCTGTGGTCTGAGGTGTATTAAGAGTGAATTTTCCCCAATAATCTGCTCTGAAATGGGTTGAGGCAGACAATCGTAAATATTAAGCTTGTTCGATATTTATGACCAAAAATCTTCATGTGCGTGGGGAAAGCCAACGACTCCTGAGTCATGACTCCATGAATTGTGATGGGGAACTGAATGTAGCCAATCAAGAAGTGAGCTGACTGAGGCACAAGGAAGTAGGCATAAATTAAAAACAAGGACCAGCTAACATGTTCACGCTGTCACCAGGATTTTTTCCACAGTCTTGTCTTTTATTTAGTTCTAGATTTTCCATCAAAAATAGTCCCAAGACCACCATCATTTCCTCTTCTTGTATGTCCTCTCCCATGTTGCGTGTTATGTTTTCCGTTTGTTGCCGTAGACAATGTTTATGGTTGTTGCTATGCTTCTTCTTCTTCTTCGTTTTTGTTAGATCACGCGAGATTTCTGTCTTGGAGGACTAGATTCTAGATCAGTGGTGGGACAGAATCGTTTTGTGTGTGGTGTGCTGTGTTGAGATTATCAGAGCACACCACACACAGTACGATCAAAACTGTTCAATGCTTAATTTTTTTATCTTAATGTGTGGGATCTCTAACAGATAAAAAACCTCTTCAGATTTAGAAAATCCTTGTGTTTACCTCACTTTTGATGAGACTGCAGTGGGAGCAACTTCACTTCCCCCTCCCTTCCATGGTTGTACCTCTAGCTATGCCTCTTCCCTTATGCACAACTAATCCACTGTGTTTGTGTGGCTTTAGCTGCCATTAGCATTATACCAATGTAAAGTATGTGGAGCTACAAAAGGACAACAAACCACATGTCTCTTCATAAAACGAACATTACTTGTACAATCCTAACAACAATTAAAGCTCATTTAAATATAACAAGCACATATACATTAATAGAGGTTCTAATATGAACAACATCCCTGAACTGAGCCCTGATTGGCCGAAAAGCGGGTGTTCCTTGCTAGATTTCTAAAGGCTTAATAAAGAGTAAGAAGGGGGCACTAATGTCTAATAATCTGTCATGTGGCTTCAGAAATAAGATGTTACTAGTGGCACAAAAAAATAAACTGCATAGTGCAGCTTTAAGATTAAGTATCTAATTTACAAGAGTGCCCAAAACATCTACAGCCTGCTTTATCTTACTCCAAAGCCTTTAGTCTGCCATTAAAAAGATTTTAAGAGACCAGCTCCCCAAGACTTAATATTTTCTGCCGCAGATTCAACTCTGCAGGAGCAGCAAATCTGAAACTCTGAAACTTTGAGGACAGATAGAAAAAGCTCATTTTGGTACTGAGTCACAGAGCAAAGACTGTAGCTCCTAGCACCTTTTACATGAATACAATTACTTTAGTATGATGAAAGCGGATTAAGTGTAGCCTTATAAATCAGGATGTGCTAATGATTAATTCAACTGATGGTCAAGGAGGACCAACCAACTTGCTCATACAGAATACAATGAAGTTTCTGAACCTTGAGGTTAGTTATTAACTTTAATGCTTCGTGATCAACACTATCCAAAGATTTGAGGCATTGAGAAGATGCATGCAGATAAAAAACATCACCATAATCACCAAAGGAATAGAAGTAGCAGCTAAATGATGTTTATTTGCAGGAAAAGAAAAAAAAACAAGTCTTATTTTTGCAATAAAAGCCCAGACACGGCTTTAAATTCCTTACAAATTGCTTAATTTGAAGCTTGAAAGACAGTGAATCATGAATGAAGAACCTCAGTTTCAAAATATTTTGATTGATATGAGATACAATAGGAATGCCCCCCACCGTCCCTCTTAATCATGGCCCCAGTTCAGAGAGAAAACCCACAAAATAGAACCAGACTCCTTTTCCATTATTCCTAGCTGCGTTAATCAGGCAACCGGGACTCAAAGCCAGACTGCTTTGAACACTTAATTTTTCAGATAAAATGCTTTGGACCCCGTGGGATACTCCACTAAGAGCATCGGGGGGTTGGCAAGAATCAATCTTTAAGATTGATTAAATTTGATTGAAATCAAGCTCATAAAACATATTTACTCATTGAATCACAACATCTGTGAAAAAATTTCAGATGATTCAATAAGTCATGTAGCACTAAGAGGCAGCCACAGCTGTAAAACTAAATCCTGCCAATAATTTTTCTTTTTTTCATTTTAAAGAATTGATTCGGCATAGAAAAGGTCAGCGAGCAATGTGATCTACTAAATCATAGACAATAGATGAAAGTGACATACATATCACTTTTCTTTTTATGGGCTGTGAAATTATTTTATTGTGAGATTACTGTACTGCTCCATAATGGCAAAAATAATATTTGCGATTATTTTAATAGATATTGAGAAAATGATTATAAGACATGATTATTCACAGATTTTAAAACATGCATCACATTGAGCGTTCATGCTTTTTACACAATCATTTTGAACATTAAAGAACAAAGCACAATACATATAAATGTACATTTTGGAATGAAAAACCAACCCCAAAATAATGCTTATAATAATATTGATGTTGGAAAAAAAAAGTTCAGCATGCATGTTGCCCAGTAATCTTTTAATCCCGATTACTCAGTTTTCTTAATCGTGGAAGGCAATAATCGTAATCACGGTCAAAATTTGATTACTTTTCCAGCTCTACTGTAGACTGTCACTTACCGTCTCAACCTATATTTCATTAAAATAATTTTCAAATATCTTTAAAACTGGATATTTTACCTAGCTGTAATCTTCTCACACACTGAGAGATAGGGTCCAGTTAAACCATGACCCCGGTGGTCCGGGCTGCTATACATCATGGTCCTGAACACTCCTCAAACTCCTCTCTGTGCTTTGAACCGAACACGGTTCACTGAACAAGCTGCTGCCTCCCTGTTGGGATACACAGAGAAACGCAGAAAATCACCACAAAACTCTGCAGTGAAACTTTATGGGGCTCTCAGAGGAGAGGCCAACAGATGTTCAAAAAGTTTTTTTTACTACATTTCACAGGCAGGTCTCTCCAGCCCCTCCAGTCAGATATTACATTACTAAAACAGCCTCTTGACTTCCTAGAACTATTTTGGTTATGATTGGCATTTATTAAACAAGAGCAAATTCTGGTCTAGCTTCATACATTGATCACACATTCAGGAATCCAGACCTCAAATGACTTATTAAGTGCTTTGATAATTACATCATGTCCATGAGAGAAAGCAGAGCAGAGGCCTGCGAGTAATATTGCTGTTTACACAATTAGAGTGATGCATCTTGGTCATGTGTATGCCGGGTGTGTTGAGTGTGTGTGGTCTGTGGACATTTGTTTCCTCCCTGCCCTACATGTAAATAGACTGTAAGCGAGTGTTCTGACAATCAAGCACCTGTGCCAACATTACTCCCTCTGCTCCTCCTTCGCTGGATGGACAGAATGAGACATGGAGACAAAGACAAAGAGCTGAGAAACTGAGGAGAGGAGAAGTGAAAACAGAGACTGAGAAACAGAAGTGGATACAGTTGTCAGTTTTCATGTTGAAACCTTAAAGAGGGATGAAAATCTTCAAAGAAACAGAGCTTTTTCAAGCTGTCCTTGGAGGTTGTAGAGCTGGAGGAGGAACAGATGCCGTGCTTTTATAAAGACCATGTCCATGTTCTTCATTTTTAACAGACTGCTATTCACAGATTTATCTCCCTATTTGAAATTCCTTAAATTTCTAATGCTGGTCAATTTTATTCTTATGTTCCAAAGCGTCCAGTCCTCAAAGAAATATCTGTAGGTAGTGAAGTCTGTCTCTGCCCCACATTTTTTATGCCCCCATGCAGGTGATAGCCAATGACATTATGTTCTTGGGCTGTCACGTCTGTGCACCTCAGGGCCATAGCTGTCAGCGCAGTATCTCAAGAACAGTTTTAGCAATTTTCTTCACACTTTGCACAAAATCAAAATCATTCAGTTTTTCAAGAATACATGCTAGTAACCAAACATATTCAACCACCACAGCATTTCTGTTAGAATTTTACTATTTACCTCTTTGAGGCCACACCAGTGGGCTCCATGTCCTTGCATTTGAAACTTGCAATCTTGTCTGTGCTGGCCGTTTTCCACTCCTAGCCTGGAGGGCCTACCAAGGAGGACAATGTTGCACAGGGCTGGGCACTTGACCAAATGCTGCTGGTCTGCGGTGGCCAGCAAAAGGTCCCATGGATTGTTGTGGATGAAGAGTGGGCCAGCTGCTTTTTACAAAATCGACACACAGCCTGGTCTTTGTTGATTTTGCCACCAGCGGTGTAAAGCCCAAAGTACTTCCACAGAGGGACTTTGCCTGCCCTCCATTTCCCGAGGTGTACTTCCTGTTATTGAGGTCAAGAGGGCAATGGCAACTGGGATGATGGAACTGGCGATTCACTCTTACAGGTGCCCTAATATGCTGCAGAGCTGTATATTCTCAATTTAAATGTATATTTTCAGGTTTAGTACGGATTTTTATCCTTGTGCTCGAGCTGATATTTGAATATCAAGTATAAGGTGACAGCCCTGGTGTCCACTCTGGGTCCACCAGGGACACCAATGATGAGCTGACGGATTTTGGAGATACAAGGTCAAAAGTCAAGGTCATCGGTCCTAGTATTTATTTCTGCCTATGAATGCCATATCTAAAGAACACTGTGAGGCATTTTCTTCAAACATCACACCGATGTGACTCTCTGACTCTCTGATTAGTGGGCAAGTCAAGGGTCAAGGCCTTTGGGTCTTTTGTTTTTTTCTTTTCTTGTTCAAGCATTACTGTATGTCAAGAATACTTTGAGGGAGTCCTCTAAAATAAGATGTCTTAGGCTTCATAATTCTTGTCCAGATGTGAATCATGATATTTCTCCATGAAAAAATGAGGTCAGGATTTTCTTGTTCAAAAGAGAAAAAAACCCTCAAACAAAATCAACTGCAGTTTTGAGCTCTCAACAGACAAAACCAACTATAAACTGCTAGACTTGAACTTGAATTTTTGTAAATACGTTACATCATCTTTTTGTTTCTCATGTCAAAAACACTTAAGTGATTAAAAATTAACTAATTCATTAAGTTACATCAGTTAATTTTGCTTCCCAGACAAAGATGACACTTCAACAGGCTTGTCAGCTATAACTGCCAATATTTTTTTTAATCTGTATGTCATTAAAGTTGTTTGCACATGAGTGAGCAGACAGAGGTAAGCTGGTGTGTCTTTCCAGTAAGTTTACTCAGTCAGGCAGAAGGAGGAGAAGTGTGTGTTTGTAAGAGTGAGGGTATTTTAAAGGTCATTGTCTTGTTGTGTTTGACCATTTACAGAATCTCTTCGGTTTCTGATAAGCAAGGGCTTGATTGAAGTTGAATAAAAAATATATTTTTTTGTCCCTGTTGAAGATCAGGTGTAGCTCTTTTTTTTACTTCTCTTTGGAAATATTTGGATCTGAGGGGACAGGGAGGCTATGAGGAGGGGTTACAGGCCATGGAATGGACTTTTAAAACAGTCATGGCATCTTCCTATGATGAGCAGAAAACACACATGTAGGTGGAGGCTGTACAGGTATTACATCATAAACCACCAGGAAGTAAAAACAGAGCGTTTTTCTTTAAAGAGGCATAGCACATTCCTCTGTGAATTGAGAGTTTAGTATGAGGTGTCATGTTCTGCTCACCAAGTCCTTTTTAAAAAGTAAGAAAACTGATTTTGCAGGGCATGGGACCTTTATGGTGATGTATAAAGCGGGGCACAGAAAACAACCAGGTCAACGTACAGCTCAACCTCTGATCAAACTCAGCAAAAGCTAATATCCTAAAGATTATCTTAACTGATTACCCTGTGGTGTTAGGTGTGTTAAGAGTCATTTTATTGTCTTTGAAGAGGATTGGGGTCATGCTGTCTTGAAATTGTAAATATTAAACATGTTCAAGATTTATGATTTGTAATCCTGATGTGTGTGGAGTGCACTGAGGCCAGCCAAGCATTTTTTATTTGTTTCGTCACGTGGACCAGAGCAAAGCCTATTAGGGAGCAAGCTGGCTGAAACAGGAAGAAAAGGTAGCGATGGCAACGAGAGTAAAGGCGAAGCACAGGGTTAGATGAATGTCAAAATGGAGGTCCAACCTGTTCTTTTGTTTAAAAACCATGAGCATCTAAACAGCATAACCTGTAAATGACATATAACAAACTGATAAGGAGAGGAGCTGGACAGAAATCACAACCTTTAAAGATGTCATAGGAAGCTAACTGCTAGCCACGTTTAACCTCCTGATGTTGTCTGCCATGTTTGTGTAGCATGTGTGATCACGCGAGATCACAAGCAGAGGCACTGCCTTCTTGGTAATTGAATCAGTTGGTTTGTGGTGTCCTATGTTCCTCTCTGTGGCACACCACACACTACAGGAACAAAACTAACAAATCTGACATTATCGGTCTTCTATCACTGTTTAGAAATCGGCTAAGATTTTGAAAATTTTTTATATGTGCACAGGAGGCTGCTTTGACATTTTTATTCTTGAAAACTTTTGCTCTTACTCCACTGTTTTCTGCTTTCTTCCTGCTTGCCACACTGCCATCTCAGTGCACAATATTCTCTAAACCAAAGGTAGAGAGTTGGGTCAAACAGAGTTGCTATGTGACAGATTTTCGCAGATATTTTACCTCCTCCTCCACATTTCTGTCAGGATATACTGGCTCTTTTCCAGTGATGGCAGATGTTGCTTATGGGAGTCTTTCACAGTCAACTCAATATGTTGAAAATTGGTTTAGTGGGCTTAGTACTCTTCTGTTTGAGTTTACCAGGCATTACCATTTAGACCATATCATGTAGCTGATATGACTTAAGAGTGGGTATGATATAGCGGTTTGACAGGAGGCCTCTTGTTACTACAGTGATGGAAATTTAGTTTGAAACAGCATGGCCAGAATGGCGACTGCCAACAAGGGGCTTTAACAGTTTGCCTCAGAGACCAATGTGATGTCCATGTTTATATACAGTCTTATGTTTTAGTTCCAGTCAAAACAGGTAGCAGATTAATTTAATCCTGTTGATTTTATATGTACTTGTGGGCTATCCAATAGCTTATGTTGGCTGAGAGGAAGGGAAAGGCTATGTTGGCATTGCTTCATTTACCACAACAGGTTTTAATAAAATCTGATAGCTTTGTCTTTTTTGGAATATTTCTCTTCTCTCAAAGAACAGGCCTGTTGAGGAGTTCACCAGAGTTTAGCTTTGCAAGGAAACTTTATTATAGATAGTTCTGAGTGACATTGGCTGCATGTTTTGCATTGTTGTCCTGCAGCAGAAAAAAAAAATCAGACGCTTCTTTGATGGTATTCCTTGGTGAAATTCCAGCTTGTATTTCTTAATTTGAGGACGCTATTAATCCTGTCTCCATTGGTAGAAATGCACTCCACTATTGCTTCATACTCTCATTACTGTACCACTACCCAACCTTTTGGCAAACAAGCTGCCTTCCGCTACAGCCAAATATTTTAGATTTTGACTCATTAGTCCAGAGCACCTGCTGCCATTTTCTTCATTCCAGTTCCCTTCTTTTAACTCACAGTTGAGTCACTTGGCCTTGTCTCAACATCAGAGTTTTGAAAACCACCTCTGGCCAGATTACCCTGGAGATGGTTGGGTCCCACTGATTTCTGCCAGTTCTGAGCTGACGGTACTGCTTAACACCCTCCAATTTCAAAGGGAAGTAAGCATGACATGTCTCTTGTCTGTTGCCTTGAGATTTCTTGGCCAAGTACTGTTTATATGCTCTTCATTTCCGCCATTTCTTTGTGCCTCTTCAAAAGAGCTCAAATAGCACATCTTGAAACCCCAGTGTGCTTTGAAATACACTGCCTGGCCAAAAATGCTATGATCTGGGGTTGCTGCAGTTGGTCAGGTCTAGGTTCAGCACTATTATGTGTCCAAAGAATGAGGTCAGCTGACTACCTGAATATACTGAATGACCAGGTTATTCCATCAATGGATTTTTTTCTTCCCTAATGGCACGGGCATATTCCAAGATGACAATGCCAGGATTCATCAGGCTTAAATTGTGAAAGAGTGGTTCAGGGAGCATGAGACATCATTTTCACACATGGATTGGCCACCACAGAGTCCAGACCTTAACCCTATTGAGAATCTTTGGGGATGTGCTGGAGAAGGCTTTGCACAGTGGTCAGACTCTCCCATCATCAATAAAAGGTCTTGGTGAAAAACTAATGCAACACTGGATGAAAACAAATCTTGTGACATTGCAGAAACTTATCGAAACAATGCCACAGTGAATGCGTGCTGTAATCAAAGCTAAAGGCGGTCCAACGAAATATTAGAGCGTGTGACCTTTTTTTTGGTTTCCAGGCAGTGTATTTCCTGGGAGAGACGTTGTTGATGTAGTATAACTACCTTGTGTATTGCTGTTGCGCTTAGTCCTGCTATGAAGTGTGACTTTTTTCATGAAATTATCTTCCTCAACTTCCCCTTGTTAGCAGAGTTTGGCTATTCCTTATTCACCCCCATGCTCAAATGGATATAGAGTATAGGTGACAGCCCTAATTTTGAGGCACCTTTGTGCTGGCCCCAGGTAGCTGCCTGCCTTTGCCTCATGATAAATGGTAAAAAGACTGATACAGCACTTCTCGTATGTCTCAGACTGCGCTTTTACACCACAAGTCACACCTACCCATTCACACCCATTCACTCTCACATTCACCCACTGATGGTTCTGGGTTTCTATGTACGATGTCCATCAGTATCAGCTAACACATCCATACATGTTTATACCCATTTACACGTCACTGATGCAGCAGTGGGATCAACTTTGGTTTAAGGGTCCTCCAGATGGACATGTGACAGCCAGAGCTGGGCTTGAGCCCTGTGATTGATGGTTGAGCGCAAATCCAGACTAAGCTACAGAATCCCCATAATGGTAAATGCTGCTCAAATGCATCCTCAAAGCATGGCTTGGCTCCTTTATGGTATGTATTTCCCCACTCACTCTCTTTCTAATGTCCAACTCTATTCACTCTGTTCACTGTTTTTTTTTTTCAATAACGGCATTAAGGGCCCCAAAATAAATCTGAGCAAGTTTTAAAATAAGATTTCTGCATGAATTTTTGTAACCATAATTGCTGTGGTTACCAAATGCGTAGGGAAGGAAAATGGCAGTCCAAATAATAGTCATGTCATGTAAAAATTTCAGTGATGAATATTTGTGCATAAATGTAATTCCCAGCCTTCCTTTAGGATGCCAGTGACCTGTCTACAAACTGACCTACATACAGGACGTATTTATTTACAAAGAGAAGGTAGCCAACTATTTCACAGCCACATTCTTAAACATGATGTCAATCCCTCTGCAGGGACATCGATAATAAACATGTACCACTAGGACACTGCATTCTCTCCTGACAGCTACTTTCTCTTGTTTATGTGCAGCCTGTACATAAATGCTGACATGGGGGTCCCAGAGTTTCTAAACCCATATCAGAGCCTGACCCTAAATCTGAACTTCATTCCCAGACCGCCATACCGGGCTTAGCCCTTTGGGACGACTTCTGGCCTTGGTTTCTGCCCCCTGGCCCGGGGTCCACCCCCAACTCTGTGTTGCCTTGTGCAGCCTCGGTCCTCAGGGAGCCATGTTAAGCAACCCCCCGGTCCAGTGCTCTCTCACCACCAGGAAACAGGGGCCTTCTCCTGCGCCTCTTGGCCACAGCATTTGACAGCTAATATTTTTTCGCCGAATCCGCGTCTGTAATCCGCACTTCCACGTAGGGATCCCGTTACGACCTGTCTTGAGAAGGCCAGCTGTTCAAACAGAGTGATTAATTAAAGGAATTCTGTTTGTAAAACAATCCTCGACCTCATTCTCTCTCTCTTGCCATCACATACTCTCTCCTCCTCAGTCCTGCACGCTCGCCCTCTCCTCACCATCACTCATCCTCACTTTGTCTCCCTCTGGTTCTCTCCCCTCAGACTGCCTGTCCACCTCTGGCCAAGATCGGCGAGTGGTTAGTTCTTATTAAGACCACAGAATGAAGAGTTTGCAGTCTCCTTGCATTAAGCTGGATTCCCCCTGAGGTACCGCACATTAGCAAGACAAACATCTCAGATAAATTGGGAAGAGTTTGCATGTGTGTTGAAGTGTGATGCTTCTGTGTCTACTAGGACTGTTCCTTGGCCAATAATTTTAAATCTGTTTCAACTAGTAAAATTAAAAAAAAAACAAAAAAAACAAACAAACAGGCAGACAACTCTCATTTGTGTTTGCTTAAAAAAATTAGTACAGCTGCACAACATGCATTTACAGACTGTTTTACACGAAGATTTGAGGTGTGATGAGATAGTACCTTAAACCTTCTGTCAGTACCTATAGGTGGATGCTGGGATGGTGCAGGGTTAAAAGTAAGAGTGCTGTACTGATGCAGGGCAGAGCTGGCAGATGTAAAGTAGAGAAAATAAACTAAAAATCTTGCCAAGTAGACAGATAAGTAGTAGAATTTCAGTCCCTTATTGCATCAAGGACTACAGGGTCAGCAGGTAAACAGTGTTATTTGGCTTGTGGTAAAATGTTGTTATGTTTGAGTATGACCTGACACAGTCAGCACAAACCTTATTTTATGAGTCTAGATTTGTACCAAATTGTAACCTCTTGGTTACAAAACATTATAAGTTAACCAACCTGTTAGTTTGGTGCCACCTACTCATGCATACCCTACTATCCACCAATGTTAATGTCAGTGGTATGAAGACTGAGGCAGGAGAGGAGGCAGATTTTATTGCTTCATGCCTTGTTGCAGGTGAGGTCTCTTGTTGCCAATTTGAGGAGGTGGACACCCACTCTCTTTTCTTTCTTTCCTCCCCTCCTCTCCGTCTCTCCATCTCACTGCTTTCCGTGAGTAGTGCAGGTGCTTGCTATTCATCAGAGCCGAGACAGATGCCTCAACTCCCAGCGCATGGTGACCTTGCTCGTTCACACCGTCCTGTTGTGCAGGGGCAAAGGGTCACATCGGCTACAAGCAGCACCAAGGCAGTCTGCTCAGACATACACTTTTTTTTCCTTTTGGATCTACACACACGAGCTCTTGCACAGCTGTCTCATCACAGGGTCTCCAGAGCTCCAAAGCCCCTGGCTAAAGTGCTTAAAGAAACCAGAGAGGATGGAGTGCTCACAGGACGTGTACCACTGTGGTGAAAACACAGCGCAGACTCAGTCCAAGATGTAAACAGCTTGGGCCACACCTAGCACACATGAGACACGTCTTACTGTAGTGCGTCCGCAAATGTGCACAGATGTTTTATCACAAGACACAAAAGAGGCCATAAAACCAACTGGGCCAAAACCCAGTGCACACACGACCTTACACATGCCTCACAATTGGTTCTCTCCCTAAAAAGCCAACTGGGGCTTTTGAAACTATTTCTATTAGGAGTCTGGGCTTTGTCCATCTAACAACATCTGTTGTGAGAAAGGAGTTGGTGAAAGAATTAAGGCAGGGCCCCGTGTTAGAGGCCCCGCTACCAGGGTTACTGAATGATTCTACTTATGAAAAGCAACAAGGCCACCTGGTCACCTTGGGTATCAAACACATCAAGCAGATGCTGTTCGTGAGGGTTAAGAGTGCAGACCGTGATCCTGACCACTTTTACACTGGGGATGTTTGCTTTTAGTGGAAGGACTGATTTAACATGATTCACCTTTGGA
This sequence comes from Cetoscarus ocellatus, assembly GCA_037902135.1. Taxonomy (NCBI): domain Eukaryota; kingdom Metazoa; phylum Chordata; class Actinopteri; order Labriformes; family Labridae; genus Cetoscarus; species Cetoscarus ocellatus. The sequence continues at coordinate 695,908 of JBAMNC010001357.1, read as the reverse complement.
GCTGTGTGATATATCAAGTTTTTAAGAAATATCAATCCAATTTAAATGAGAAATAGTGACAACATACTAACAATAAAAGTCCAAACATCGAATATGGGGTAATGTATTATTCTAAATGAGCAAATACACTCCTACACAATGTCTAAATTGTCAACATATTCAATTCAATACTTCATTGTCATTGTAAAAAACAACGAGACAATATTCAAGCATTCTCTAAACATGTAAGTTGGAAAAGCTGAAGGAACTGGTAGTCCAGGCCTCATTTGTGGCCAGTTCCTTCAGCTTTTCCATACCAATTTTTCATCAACGCACACCCACAACCTGAGCAAAATGCTCTGTCTAAAGGGACCCCTAACTGCACGCCACTAGTAACTACTGTAGCTCTTTTATAGCTGCTGCCTCGCTGCCCAAATGCCCTTAAACCTTGATGTAAACAAACGAAGTTGAACAGAATAAACGGGTTTTGTCAGTAGCTTCTGGTAGAAACTAGGGATGCAACAACTATTTGGCATGGTTTCAGAGACATAAATTGTCACTGACAGATTTATTGTTGGATAGTGGTTTAATGACTCCAATGATTTTTGTGCACTGTACGGACATAAAATTGTTTTCTTGAATGGATTTTTTTGTGGAGTAAGTCATCTCACTTCTTTTAGTATCTTTTCTGAGAACAGTGCCAGAGCACAGTGATCATAAAGTAACAGGAAAACAGTGTAGCATAGTAGCAGTAGCCTCTGTGACAAAACTGTGTCCCAAAAACTGTTGACTTATTTGAGAGTTCTCTTAGCTAAAGAAGTGATTAATCCGAATATATATATATATATATATATTTTTTTTTTTGCGAATGTGCAAATATATTTCCAGAGAACCATCACTACTTCAGAGTCTAAGTAGGGGAAGCTGTGCCAAGTTCTAGTTTCAAATTCTTTTATTTGACCTGGATTTTACAGGAAGAATGCCCAAACTTGTTACAAATGAGGATCAATCATGGGAAAGCATGAATTAAAATGAAAAGAGGGGAAGTCATATGCTTTAGGATTTTGGTGATTTGTAGAACCGGATAACTCACTTGATCTTTCTATTCTTGTGAAATCCACTGTTATTTCCTTTATCTGAGCTAAGCCAGCAGAGGGAAGGATCCAGAACCCGATGCTAAGCCGACAGAGTTTAATACGCTGAGGTGAAACTTGAAAGTGGAATTACATTGCTGCTATGTGGCTTTTAGCAGCCTGGGCTCATCCACCAGTCTGGATTCCAAACCTCTGAGATTCCAGGGAGGTATTAGGTGACTCTAACCGGAAATCCCCTCTCTGTGACCGCTGGCGTTTGTTTTACTTAGCTGAGCTCCGAGATGGGTGGCATTGCGGGTCCAGGCTGCTCTCATTCTGTCTCTCCCACTTCCAGATGCCCAGAAGGGAATGGTTAAAGCTGCCTTCATGCCCGGCTGGCATCGTGTGGAGTGGGTCCAGCTTCTAACATGCTGGGCTGCCTGGTTACAGTTTACATTCCTCCCTTGCTCCCTCCCTTCCTCCCTCTCCCTTTTCCATCTGGCCCTGCGGCCAAGGCTGTACCACCAAAAAGGAGGCGCTCCATTCTCTGTGGCCGAGAAGCTGGAAGACCTTTCTGTGTAATTACAAACAGACATATATTCACGATTTTGGCAAATTGGTGATCTCACACCTTTGCTCTGCTGGCTGCCTGACTGCACCTCAGGAGTGAGCCAAGGGACAGGCACCATCAAGAGGAGAGTATGAGTGAGAGCTTGAGCTGGACAAGGTCGTTGAAATGGTCAGAGTTTTGTTCAAATGAAGGCGGAAGACAAATCCCTTTTGGCCATAATAGCAACTTGTTTTTCCATTTTTACCTCTTGGACAGTGGGTAAGTTAGATGCAGGGATCAGCATTTTAAGGAAAATTACTTTTTTGAAAACACATGCAGTTTTCATTCAGATTTTTAGCTAAATTTCACCTTTTTTTCCATATATTCATATTTCATATAGAGCTCTTTCCACAGAGCAGCCTGGTTTGGCTTAGTACGCAAGCATATTTGCACATTTGTCACGCTTAAATGTTTCTGATCATCACACAAATTTTAGTATTGGACAAAGATAACCTGAGTAAATACACAATGCAGTTTTTAAATGATGATTTCATTTATTAAGGGAAAAAAGCTTTCCAAACCTACATGACACTATGTGAAAAAGTAATTGCCCACCCTTGTTAAATCATGAGTTAACTGTGATTAACCACATTTTTTTGAATGCTGAGTTCAATTTCACTGACCACACCCAGACCTGATTACTGTCAGACCTGTTGAATTAAGAAATCACTTAAATAGAGCCTGTCTGACAAAGTGAAGTAGGCTGCAAGATATTGAAAAGAAACACATCATGCCACGATCCAAAGAAATTCAAGAACAAATGAGAAATAAAGTGATTGAAATCTATCAGTCTATTACAAAGCCATTTCTAAGGCTTTAGGACTCCAGCGAACCACGGTCAGAGCCATTATCCACAAATGGAGAAAACTGGGAACAGTGGCAAACCTTCCCAGGAGTGGTCGGCCTACCAAAATTACACCAAGAGCACAACGAGGACTCATCCAGGAGGTCAAAAAGAACCCAGAACATCTAAAGAACTGCAGGCCTCACTTGCCTCAGTTAAGTTATAGTTTATGACTCAACAATGAGAATGAGGCTGCGCAATAATGGCATCCATGGGGGAGTTCCAAGGCGAAAACCACTACTGACCAAAAAGAACACAATGGCTCATTTCACATGTGCCAAAAAACGTCTTGATGGTCGTCAATACTTTTGGAAAAATATTCTTTGGACTGACGAGACAAAAGTTGAACTTTTCGAAAGGTGTGCGTCCTGTTACATCTGGCGCAAAAACAACACAGCATTTGATAAAAAGAACATCATAGCAACAGTCAAACATGGTGGTGGTAGTGTGATGGTCTGGGGCTGCTTGGCTGCTTCAGGACCCGGACCACTTACTGTGATTGATGAAACCATGAATTCTGCTGTCTACCAAAAAATCCTGAAGGAGAACGTTCGGCCATCAGTTCGGGACCTCAAGCTCAAGCTCACTTGGGTTATGCAACAGGACAACGACCTGAAACACACTAGCAAGTCCACCTCTGAATGGCTTAAAAAAAGTTAAATTAAGGTTTTGGAGTGGCCGAGTCAAAGTCTGGACTTAAATCCAATTGAGATGCTGTGGTGGTGATCTTAAATGGGCAGTTCATGTTTGAAAACCCTCAAATGTGGCTGACTTAAAACATTTCTGTGCAGAAGAGTGGGCCAAAATTCCTCCACACCGATGTGAAAGACTCATCGCCAGTTATCGCAAACGCTTGATTGCAATTATTGCTGCCAAGGGTGACACAACCAGTTATTAGGTTCAGAGGGCAATTACTTTTTGCTTGCCAATATATATTGCTCTAAGCTTGTTTGTCATAACTATACAGTGGTTTATTTTACTGTGAGGCTTTCATGAGGCTTTCAAGAAGCACACAAGCATGTAGAGAGAGGCAGAGGAGGAGGTCTGGTTTAATAAAAAAACACCAATGGTGAGATTACTTTCAATCATGTGTACACCCAAATAAATGCTTATGTGATTTGAAACATGTGTTTGTAAATAACATTTTAAAGAGACAAAGGAAAAGTGCTCACTGTCTTTGAAAGTCACATGGATTACTAAATAACTGCCCTGAAAACCAATTCAGAATGAAAACATTTTGTGAAAACGTGGTAGTCTAACCATTGGATAAAATAGACTGGAACTGGAAAAGACGTTGAAATGCCCCCTAGAAGTTAAACAATGCCTCGTGTTCAGGCTCAGCATCTCTTGACAGACATGGCCTGCCCCACACCCATAACTTGAAACTGTTTGTATATCTTGAGGCATGAACACTGCTTTGTCTCTGTAGTGTACTACACTTCAGTTTTGTTTATGGCCCAATAATTGAACTGTCACTATTCACCTCTTAAAATTGAGCATGTTCTTTCAGCAGGAGGCAGATTATGATGAAAAGATGGAAGGAAGAGAACGAGCACAACATGGCATCCGGCATTTTAATCATCTAATGAGGGTTGTCCAGCTTTCATGATCAGGGAAGGCTAAAATCATTAATGTAGTTGAAACTTAGTTCATTGACCAGCACTAGTTTGTAGTCTTTCACTTTTACTGCAGACCATTTGATGATGCTTCTGTTGTCTGTAATGCCCATTTCAGAACTATGGAGGACAACACTGGACATCTCGGGAAGCAAAGAAGGTAGAGAGGGTTCAACATCTCTAATATTTAGTGAGTGGTACAGTTAGCCAGATTCTGTGGTTTGATCTAATGCGTTTGGCAAAGGTGCCATTTTGGTCCCCAGCCTCTGATGTGCTCGAGCCACTGTCTGGCAGCAGTACAGCATCACGATAAGACGCCAGAGAAAATAATAGAAATTGTTTAAGATTGAGATTAAATTTTTATGATAATTTGTCCATCCCTTGTTAGAAGGAACCGGGTCAGTATAGAGTGTAAGTGTTTAAAAGTGTGTGACAAACATGAAAAAAGGAGTCACAGGACACGAGAAGAAAAGGGAAAACAAGAAAGGAGAGGCAAGGAGCTAGTTGAGGAAAAAAGAAAAGCGAGGGGAAAAACATCTTGAGCTGGAAGCGTTCCTTTATCCTGGCCAATCTCGGCTGCACCTGTGATGACAACCCCTTGTGTGCACTGCAGTGATTGTGTAACCTGGAATGAAAGGAGGGGGGGAGGCCGCGGATGGTGTAAGGGGCTACAGAAGGGGGAGCAAATGACATAAAGCGTTCCCCCCGACTTGTAAATCCATGACAAGACCCAGACAGTCACCCTAAGACCCCCACCCTGTATCCCCCCTGCAGAGCTTAGATAGGAGAAAGAAGTCAGGGTACAGGGGCAAAAATCCAACATAACCCCTCTGTACTTCTGTTACCCATAATGCCCCCTCGTGTAGCCCCTCTTTTACCCTCCAACACACACTTACACACATTGTGGGACAGTGCGTTTCTTCCATTCCACGCAGGCTGTTGTTTTAAATCATAATAGTAACCAGACTGTAATCACATTATTGCACACATGGTGATTTTGACAAGTGGTGGGAGTCATGTGCTGAGGCTTTGGCAGGGTTAGCACACCATTCTCCCAGCTGTGAGCTCAGCCCCAACCCACCCCCTACACACACACACACACACACACATACACACACTCCTAACCTCCATCACTCTCTACCCCCCTCCCAGGCAATATGCTGCTCTGCTCCGTTCCACTGTAACCTGCATGCTTTAGTGCAGCTATAATCTAAATCAGATTTCTATAAATTGTACCTACACATGTGCTTTGAGACTGTCCTCACTACATGAAATCCAACAACATCATTCTGTTGAAACTAAAAGTACCTGTGCTAACATTTCCTGAACATCTCTTATAAAGGTTGTACCAGTAGTATCTGTTTACACACCGAATGGTAAGGCAAGAAGAAAATTAAACATCGCACAAAAAGTAAGGAAATGAGTGTTTGGTAGATTATTTGTTTGTTGTAACAATGCTTCTTTGCAATATCTTAGGCCCTCTTAACGCAGAAACAAAAATATTTTCATTTTCAAAACGTTCTCTGTAAACACAGCATTGTTTCAAGAAATGTGTCTGTCCACATGAAAACACTGAAAACACTGTAGTATATGCCAGGCCTGCAAGTGGTGCTGTAATACAGCCGGAGACATACACCAAAACCAGAGAAAGAGACACTGAACATGTGCAAAAAGCATGTCTGATGTAAACAAACACTGGTTTATGCTGTTCTTCATGTCTCTGTTGCTAAGATGGTCATAGAGGAGCAGTAGATTTGGCTGGCAAAGCCATAACCAGCACAGTATCTTCTGCATAAGTGCAACAGTGGGTTCCTCCATTGTTTCTGTAGTTGTTGGGGTTCACACATGTGGTTTAAGGAAGAGATGTGGCTACGATGCCATCAGTTCCGAAACTATCTGTATTTGTTGTACACATGGAAGCACAAGGATGGCATTTTCAGATTTATCCACTCTGGGGCCTGTTTTCAAAAATGTGTATATTTGGGCACCCAAAACGTGGTTATAAACTTGTGTGGATATGCCTAAACCCATCTGTGTGGATGGACCATTGTACCATTGGAAAATCTGTTTATGTCCAAAACTGTGGGCAGTCCTCTACCAATTTGGAGTCAAGGTTTGCAGGATGATATGGTCAATGGCTCTGCTCAGACAAACTGGAACAGACTGCACACAGTCAATCTCCAGTCTCATAAGACTGCCAGGAGGCCTGCTATGACTGCCCTTCATTGTTAGGCCCATTTGCGCTGATATAGGCAACACTATGACACAGAGAATACTATACTGATTGCACCGATAAAGTAATATCCCTTGGTGGAGGCAGTGTGATGGTGAGGGGCAGCATGCCTCTCACCAGAAAATTAGGCTTGTCATCATTGGAGCAGTCTCAATGCAGAGGGATATCGAGAAGAGATCCTGCAACCAGTGGCAATCCCATATCTCCAAAGTCTGAGACCTAACTTTAGCCAACAAGATGACAACGTTCAGCCCCACAGGGTTTATCAGAGATTACTTTCAAAATTTGGGAGTGGAGAGGAAGAAATGGCCTGCCAGCAGTCCTGACCTCAAACCCACTGAAGTCTTGTGGGATTAGCCTGGGTATGTTACGTGCGCCAGAGTGACTATCTCTGACAGTGTCCAACATGACTTCCTGGTTCAGGTTATTTATCTACTGCTGCAAAAACTCATTTTCTTTTTTGTTTTTGTTTTTAAAGGACTACAAGTGTAGTTGCATAAACCTTGATACAAATTGAAACCACAGTTGTTTTCCTGTTAACTTCAGGCTGTATGACAGGGTAATGCGTACAGCTGGACACTGTGTGCAGCCAAAATCTACACCATGGCTATTGTGACACAAACAACTTCACAGTAACCAGAGATACCATGGTCAGGCTTTTTGTAGTGATATCAGCTGATACCAATACTCATCATGTTTTGTTTTAAGAAGTGGTTGAGTGTTTGCTCAACAGCAAAGTACTTAAAGCTCTCAAGGAACAATGCAACAAGTATCCTAAAATAAGGACAATTGAGTGACACAATGTTATGGTTATTTTTTTTACTTGAGTTGATTCGTGTGAACTGACAACAACCTTGACAAATAAATACAAGGCAATAATAAACAAGTTTAGTTATATCATGTAACTGATGTGATTAATTAATTTCACTAAGAAAACAAACAAATTTCTTCCTACTCATTGTTATTCATTCGAGATTTTTGCCAAAATCTTAATTTCTATTTCTTGAAATGACATTTGATCATTGCTTCCTCTGGAGCTGCAGACCATCATCTCTCCAATAATTCATGTGCATGCATTTAGTTCAAACCATGTGTGTAGCAGGTTTTCAAATAACAATAAATGAATTTCCCCCAAGGGATAATAAATAAAGATAATTCACATCATCCCAGATCAGTTTTGGTGACTGATGACTGTTCAACCAAAAATACCATCACCACCATTTGCACTAGATCAGCATTCCCTCCGTGTACCGACTGTACTGTTTGGAGAGAGCCTGTTAAATGGTGACTTTCAGTTCACTGTGTTTGTAGATTTTGTTGTTACAGTGAGATATGGGGATTTTTAACTTTTCTTTTTACCAATTTGCTTTTTGATACTCGGAAACAATCCAAGCCCTTATCAATTTCACTGTTGGTACTTTTCTGTTGCTTGGTGTAAAGAGGACAGAATAAAAAATTTTGAACAGAAGTGGTATATACTGAATAAAAGTTAAATTAACATCAAAAGGTTTTCATCTAATCTTTTATTTTCTAAATCTATTTTTTCCATTCATTCTTTCACATGAAAGCCTTTAGACACGTTAAAAATAAATGGGAAAACAAACAAATTCAACCCCAAACAACAGTATTTATTCAGGTATTTCGCAAAAGATCTTTTTTTTTTCTTTTCTTTAAATAAATACAACATTTGAACAAATCATGATGACATTTTTTGAAATTACTGCTGATTTCCAAACAGATTTCAACACTGGATTCATTTATTACCTCCGCCAAGGAGGTTATGTTTTTGCCAGCGTTTGTCTGTCTGTCTGTCTGTCTGTTTGTCTGTCTGTTTGTTTTGTTTGTGTTCAAAATAACTTTAGAATTTCTGAACGGATTTGGATGAAATTTTCAAGAATTGTTGGAAATGGGATATGGAAGAACTTATTAAATTTTGGGACTGATTCGGATCACCTTGGCGGAGGTCTGCGCTCTCTGAGTGCTTTTCTAGTTAACATAAAGGAAGACGTTTGGAAACATTTATAAGGGGCCAATTTCTACCCGGCCATTTTAAGCAAATTCAAAGGATGGCTGTCCTGCTGCAGCTAACATTATGTGCGTGCATGCTGTTCAATGCAACTGCAGAGTAATGAAGAGTTTTTTCTTCATTTTTAAGATGATTGAAAGTTAGGATGGCCATTTGGTTTATTGTGATGCACAGCGCTGACGTGTGCCAGGCTTATTTTCTTCCCTGTGTATCAGTAACTTAACAAGTCAATGAACCCACAAGACTTAATAGCAGTACTGATATAGTCAAATATTATTTTGTTTTATATTTTATAAATGGAGTACTAAGTCCAAACAGACTCAGGTTTTGTCTTTATTTATAGTTGCAGCACCTGGAGAAGCAACTATAGAAAACAGTGTTTTTCTTTTTAACGTCAATGAATATCTGCATCATATTATTATAAAAAGAAATCAACACTATTTTCAACTAAAAATCATCACTTTACAATGCAACAAACTATCTCATCAATTAATGCAGTGTTTCCTATAGGAAATGAGCCAGTTAAGGTGGTAGTCATATAAAATGGGCAAAATTCCAATTTTTATACTGTTGGAAAGCCTGATTAGTCACCTTTGCAATAAGTTGTATGTAGCCAACCTACCTAGAGCAATGGAGGACTCCTTATACTGCTGGTTTGTCTTTACGTTTTTATTTCTTCTTTATAAAAGGAGCAATTTTCGACAAACACACTGTAAGAGCTGAGCAAAGAAAGACAAAAAAAAGGGAACAAAAGTTACAAAATTGACAATATTCACAACAAATACTGTAATATTAACAAGATGAAAGATCTACTACATCACCACCAAAAATGCATAAGTATTCTGAAAAAAATCATGAAATGGAGAGGCATTTAAAAACCATTACACATATCTTTTATATAAATCAGTGACGCCCTAGTATCAACCTAATAGCACCGTGATAGAAATAATGACACCTCCTTAGTGAGGCTTTCAAAGAGCTTGGTTAAGAAGAATACATCCAAACATCCCCATGCATGCGTGCACACACTGCCACCAGCATACATGCAGACACCCCTGAGCAAACACAGACATGGCAACAATACCCAAACATCATTTTCGTATCACACGATCAGAAAGGTACACACAACACCAAACCAAACACACCAAAATTATATCCCATACCTTGTTCCCTCACTAGCTGGATGCTAAAAGTTGAGAGTACACGACAGACGCTCTGTCACCTGTGTACGACGACATTCAAACCTTCTGACAAACTTCCTACATCCGGTCTTAAAGCCAGCAGCAAGCAAACCCTCCCTTCAAAATAGAAGCATCACTACCAAAATAAATCAACAACATGCATTCGCCCTTTCAGAAACATCTATCCCCTTAAAAAAGGGGTCCTTTACATTATACCTTGTAAAGATAATGCATTCATAGAGTCAGCAACAAAGCCCCCCCCCAAAAAAAAATAAATAAATAAATGAATAAATAAATAAAAAGTAATAATAAAATAAAAAACAATATCAGCCATGTTATCATTTCTAGACTTAGGACCAAGTTCTGTGGGGCTGGTGAGTCAAAGACAGACTTCGAAATAGACGTCCTTGGATGACAACACCCCAAGAATATCGATTCCTCACCTTTGCTTCACTGAGGAGCTTTCTGCATTTTTTCCAGGGGAAGAGGGGAGTTTGGCATGTTTTAGGGGCACTACCCACACTTTCAGCTGTGTTGCTCATACCAAGAATGTATGATCCTTACAAGTTGTACCTCTTTGTAAAGGTGACTAATCAGGCTTTCCAATGATAAAAACAATATCAATTAGTATAATTAAAGGAGAGAAATAGTCAACCGATGTAATGCCTCCAAACTTATCTATATAGACTTATACTTTGAGTCAGGCTGTTCAAAAACAGCAAATATAAAGAAACCTTTTCTCTGTAGTGCTCAGGCACTCCTTTGTTTATCAGTAATATTATGAAATGGCTTTTATGTCACATGAAAATTTAAACATGTATAACTATGCACAGTATGATATGGCACAGTACTAGTCTAGGGTAGAATCCCATTCCTCCCAGAAAGCAGTTCTGAATGGGCTGAACGCTGTTGTCACTTATTTTCCGACTGTTGTCAACCATCGAGAAAAACATTGACGAGGAATGTTTTGGAAGGTCATGAAAAATCTCTTCAGTCACTTGGAAATAAGTTCTTGTTTTGTATTTTTGTGAATGGCATGTTTTTGCCAAGATATTTACATAATGCTCACTGCCTCAAAAATGTTTGCTCCCATTGACTGATGAAGACATCATTAAATCAGACAGTAACGCTGTGTTGATGCATCAACAAGCATCTGCTCGTGCCCACATGTGGCACAGTAATTGACTGTCGTGAGTCCGATGACATCGGGACACTCAGAGTGCTGTGGCCAAGCATCAGACAGGCTGAGGAACCACAGAGCAGTGGTCCACGCCTCAGGATAACGTGAGAGCAACGCAGGGTCAAACCCGGAGCGCTGCTCTGTTTCTGTCCCATCTTGTCATTTATTCGTTTGGAGGTGTGGCCGCGCTGTCCACCACACGGCTAACAAGATCAGGCTGCGGGATGGGCCTCATCCAGCTGGCTCTTTGTGTGTATGTGTGGAACCAATTTAGTTATTGAAAATAGTTGCAAGAGGAACTCTACTAAAACCAGCATCGTGTGTGAGAAAGAGCAGGGAAGACTGAAACTACCAAAATGATAGCTTTTCCGATCTTTCCACAGTTTTATTACCAATCAGATTCTGGGCAAGCTCTTCAAAGTTAGAGGGAGGAATGATAAAGGGTGAATTAATGATTTCAACCACAATTTCCATGAAACATTTAGCTAGCAAAGAGGAAGAATTTAATCATTTATACTAACAAGGACATGCCTTCTTCTGTCATCATTCCTCAGAGTGCATTTCCTGAAACAAGCATGCAAAATGTTTTGAAATGAAGACATTGACAGACAGACACACACACAAGAAGTGAGCACAAACAAATGTATGAGAGCATAAACACAGACAACAGAGCTTAGCTGTCCCTGACTTTTATTCGCTGTGCCATTGTGGTCTCTGATTTATAGCGGAAGAAAAAGATGAGAGAGAACATTTCGCTCTAAACAAAGAAAGCAGATGTACTTTATAAACCCATGGCACTAAAAAACATACCGTCCTCTTGCTTGTTAAGGTTTTTTTTGGCTTCGCGTCATGTCAGAAACATTTTGTGCAGCTTAAAATGCTCACATGTCTTTAAAAGTTTGCAGGTTGCCTCCTCTCTTCACTCGTGGACGGTGGTCCAAACAGCAGATAGTACTCAGAGCACAAGAATCCATGGAATGGTTTGGTTTTACTTTGTCTCCAGGGGGAAATATATTGTGACGAGCCCTGTAAAATAATGCCCATGTTTGCCTTTTATCAGAGAAGACCCACAGTGAAATCATCACTCCATCAAATTTTAAGAACCGAAACGAGATAGTGACACCGTGCAGAGGAGTGATGGGAATACCGACTCTGAGAGTGCAGTTGTTAACATTTTGAACCCTCATAGGATGTTATCTGGATGGCAGGACTGCATGTAGCTAATCTCAGGTTGTAAAGATGAGGGGAAAGCATGAAGTGTCAGGTTTACTTTCAGAACAGCTCAGGCTATCTTTAAGATTAAAGCCCATGTGAAGCAAAAGCAGAAATTTGTTCCCAAACACGCTGGATGTGTTGGAATAAAGTGCTGTAAACATACAAATGTGAATTATGAACTTGGACCATCAGAGAGAGTTCACTACTTGGGTCTAGTAGGGGTGGTTAGTTACACAGTTCGATTCTATGTACATAACCCTACTACCCTATGTTTCTGTGCTGGAAAACAGTTGTGAGCTTTCTTCCTGTATCAAATGTTTTGTTTTTGCTTGCAAGCCATGACTTAATTTAAGGACTGACCATCAGCCACAAGCCAAATGACTAGGGATAGGTATCAAAATCCATTTACAAATGAGAATTATTAACAAAGATTGCCTTTTTTAGCAATTCCCTAATCATTTCCTTCCATCAAGTTCTGGTTGCCTTGCAAGTCAGTGGAGTCAGACTCTCATCAGAGGGAGTCAGCACAAACGTCAACAAATAAAGTTTATTTATATGGCACCTTTCTAGAACAGGGCCACAAAGTGCATAACTATAAAAACATTTTAAGGTAAAAATTGGAAATAAAAAAGTATAATACATAAAATAACATAAATAAAGATTAGATAAATGCATGTCTGAATAGATGGGTCTTCAATTGTTTCTTAAAATGGTCCACAGAGTCCACAGTTCTTAGTTCCGGTGGGAGACAGTTCCAGCTTTATGTCTGGTATGAGGAACGACCAGCATAGAGTCCTGCTTTGCCTGTACGGCTTCAAGAATCGGCTCATACTTAATACCCTCATACTTAAGGGCAATTTGGAGTCACTGAGCATGTTTTTGGTCCGTGGGAGGAAGCCAGAGTGCTCAGTGAGAACCCGCAGATGCATGGGGAGAACATACAAACTTAACACAGAAAGGCCCTCACCAGGGATCGAACCAGCAACATTTTGGACCACTTGTAGGTGTTCAATAATGCAGTTCTAAGACATGTAAAAAGTGAATTACAATCATAAAGTCCCGCTGAAAAAAGTGCATGAATAACCATTTCCAGCTCAGTTCAAGCCACAACCGGCCTGAGTTTAGCAAAATTCCTTAGATGGTAAAAATAAGTTTTGACCACACTGTTCCCATGTTGATCCAGGCCTAAAACCTGACCCATTTGAACATCTAAATTATGCAGAGCAGGCTTGACAGATGAGGATAGACAACCAAGACATGTATTTATTATAGGAACAACATGTTCTGGAGCTAAGACAAGTACTTTTGTTTTTTCAGTATTGAGCTGAAGGAAATTTCCAGCCATCCAAGCTTTAATACAACCAATATAATCAAAGTTGACAGCTTAGATACATTTTGAGGCTTAAAGGACATGCATAGCTGAATGTTGTCACCATAACAATGATATGACACATCACTTGAGGTTCTTATAAGATGTCCCGAGGGAAGCAGATACAAAGCAGAAAACAGAGGGCCCGGCACAGAACCCTGAAGAACCTCAAGATGGAGATTGTACAGAAGAAAGATATTAACCTGCAGTAACTGTAAATGTTCTGTCCAATAAATTCTGTTCAATTAAGTCAAAAAAGTAATAACTGCAAACGAAAGAAAGAAAAGAAAAATCCCAAAAATTGGCTTTCACACTGTAGGCTCCATTGTTAGCATACTTTATTATCACTATAAATGACCAAGTCATCCAAATACACAGAGTACCCTTCCAAACCCAACACAACACGATTTATTGCAAGACTGCCCAGGTCCTAAACCCAGACAAGCCTCCACATTGTCACAACACGGCTATGACAAAAAACATGAGGAGTCAGGATTAAGCCAAGAAAAATGGTTATTTATTACAAAAAATAAATCAACAACAATAAATATCTTGACCTAAGATAATCTGTAGTATTACTAGTGTGCTTGAGAAGAGAGTGTTTTAACAAAAATAACGAAACTAAACTAAATGGTGCAGGCGTTGACCAGACGGCAGAAAGCAAATATGTCAGGATAGGGCTTAAATTTCCTAGGAGGAGCAAAAGGCTTGAGTGCTCTTAATTGAACAGGACCTTCACAGCACCTCAGACTAAAGAAATGCACATTACCACAAGAGTTCACTCATACACTGTAACAGGGGCCGTCAATGTTGATAAATGTTGGTAAATGTAAATATGTAAAAAAAAAAAAAAAAAAAAAAAAAAAAAATATATATATATATATATATATATATATATATACATATATATATATATATATAAAAGCCACTGGCGAAACTGAGCTGCTTGGTGGAAGTCTGCGCTCTCTTAGTACTTTTCTAGTCAAATTGAATCTGGTGGTTGATAATGCACCCTCCTGATACAACAAACAAAAATATATGTTTGATATTCCTCTACAGGGTGCTCTATGCTCTCATACACTACACTCTAGAACCCCATTTATGTGTTTTGTGCATTTAATATGCACATGTTGGCCATACCTGAATTTACATTTAAAAAAAATATGCTTCATACTAAAAGTTCCTTGCATGTTAAATTTAGAGGATCCAGGTGTGTGCTGCAACGCACACCTGGATCTTTAAAAATACAACCTTCTGCCTTAGAGAGAAATGGAAAAAACAATGGCTTGGATGGCTGGGAAACATGTGTTTCACTGGTTTTGTATTTGCCTGTTTTGTATTTGCATTGTATTTATTTCAGAAGAAGTCGAGCCAAGGAGAGAGCCAAGGAGAGTGTGCCAGACCCCAGTTAGTATGCAGGCTGTAATTTTTTCTCCCTTTGAAGTCTGTATGGGTGTGCTGATTATGTGTGGGAGAAATATGTCCATTGTACTGTTATGTAGCATGACTGCTCTAATATGAATTCTTGTCTTGTGTAGGGGTGGGTGATATGGACTTAAAAGACATCTTGATATTTCCCTGCTTAAGGACAATATATGGTGTACTTTATATCTAAATATATTTTGTTTTTTAAAGACCACAATATTGGCACATACCAGACTAATTAACTTTGATTTGATAACAGTAAAAATCAAACCTGTTTGTTACAGTGGCAACAAACATCTAGGCAACCATTAAAATTATTATTTTTTGTTTTAATCAAAAATTGCAGACAAACACGGGAAGGAGAACAGAAATCTAGGACTAGTTCGGGTTGATAACCTGGCCAGTAACTTTTGCCTCAGTGCATAGAAACTCCCACATCGATGTCTGAGTTAGTTACACTTAGTCCCATGTGTCTGGTCAAACAATAATGAAGAAATTAAGTGAATAAAATGGCAGACAGAAGACGGAGATGGTCCAAAGTTCATATTCATTTTACACTCAATAACACCAACAGCAGAACGTGCAATATTTCTGTGTCATTTCAAGCCAGAGTGGAAACACCAACCACATGCTCTAACATTAATTGATGCAGCATGGCATAAAATATCGAGAATGCCATGTGTTATGGTTGTCCCTTACCCAAAAGTCAAAGTCTGCAACACAGACACGAGGCATTTCTGTTTGATCATTTCACTATTTTCCTCTCCTGAGGCCACACCGTGGGGCTGCATGTCCTTGCATACAAATCTTGCAATCTTGCCTGTGATGTCCTTTTTCTGTTCCTCTGGTAGGGGACCTGCTGAGGAAGACACAATCACATGGGGCTGAGCATTTGATTAGGTGCTGCTGGACTGTGGTGGGTGGAAGGCCGACAAATGGGCCAGCGGATTTGATGTGTATGAGGAGTGGGCCAGCTACTTTGCACATAATTGACACACAGCAAGGTCTATGTTTAATATTTAGCCATTGGCGGTGTGGAGCCCAAAGTTCTTCCACCTGGTGCTTCTCAGATGTATTGATGTTGTTAAGCGGCTTTTCTTGTCCTATTTTCCCAAGGTTTCCTTCCTCACTGATGAAGAAAGCAATAGAAAAAAATCTGCAGCATCAGTTTTAGAGAATGAATAGTTGTTTTTATTGGTCCACATCTGTTTTTTTATTTTACACAAATAAACGGCCACAGTGTGAGAAACAGGACAGTTTAAGTCAAATGCAGACTGTATATTTTTTAACAAAAATAATGGTGTTTGTTTATATCAGTGTCAGTGATAATGACTTTGTAAATATTGGCATATTGGAAATATCCACGATATTGGATATTGTGCATCCCTAATATATATTATACTATATTGTCAACCCAAGGACCTTATTTGTAACTTTATTGAGATATTTCAAATCTCAATATATTCCCAACCCTAGTCTTAGATTAAAATAAATGTTCAAGAAAGACACGCCTCATTTAGTTAACTGACCTCTCATTTTAATGGAGTGTCAACTGCATATACAATATTTAGTCTCATACAGTGCAATCTTGGGCCTCAAAAGTTGCCATGGAGACAGAGCATCAACATCATACTCTTCACAAAGAAGGTTTTTGTGGTTATTGGATTAAATTACACAGGTGGTCTTTATTTCATGTCACCCCCTGGTGTGTATACTCCCCTTTTTATGTCAACTAAGCAGATACTGAACCAAAGTGAGCTGAAACATAAAGCAAAGCTTTTATTGAAGGTAGATAACAAAAAAAACACATTTAAAAAACAGTCAAGCCCTCTGCAGTCGGCTGCAAAACTACTTGAGCAGATGGGCCGGTTCTTCCTGTCTGCAGCCACTCAGCTCGTGATGATGGAACCAAAATCTCTGCTCTCAGCACCCCAGAGATAGAGGTGCATGAAGGGGGAGAGTGAAGAGAGTGAGGGTAAGATGGGGATGACTGAGGCCGTGTCCTTTTGGAGATTGACTGGATTGTGTTTTCCTTTATGGTTTGGCCTGCAGTTCACTTTGGGCAGCCATTTTTCACACCCAATAAATGAGCTCTTTGAAATCACAAGACACAGTTTTAAAGTGCAGTGGGAACACACAAGCGGTGTTTGAGGGTACGAGTATACACTCACAGAAAGAGTTTGTTTTTTTTATCTGCAGACATCATGTAGAAGAACTGTGCTGTGTCATCCCACTCCTCTACAGATTAAGGTGCTCACAAGGGAAGAGTTGTTGCTGACAGAACTTAAACATGATGGCAAGATATGTCAGATTTCATGGACACTAAGTTTTTTTAAACTCAATCTACAGCTACCTGTGACTATGGCAACCCCAGAAACAGCAAAGGAAAACACTGCTGGGAAAAATGTTCACAAAATCACAAAAAGGACTGAGAGACACAAAGACTGGTTTAGAGTGGTGCAGGAATGAGACCAAAACCATGGAAGGGAGTCAGCATTTAGCACTTCCTGGTTCCCAAAGTTGAAAGTACATGGGATTTTAGAATAGTGTAATTGTAGTGCAAAATAGGCATCTGGCTAACCTTGCAGTGCAGCTTGATCAGCCTGATTCAGTGTCTGTGATCATAAAAATCAATCTTGCCAAGCTCCAATCTGCAATAACTGAGTGTGCCAACACGGCACAGACCAATCAGTATTCTTTAGAGCAGGAAGAGGCGGCTGTATCTAGAGAATATAAAGTAACAGCCCTGATATGTTTTTTGTGGATGACTGCTAGAGATGTGAATCTTTCCCTACATCACAATTCCATTTGATTTCAATCCTGAAGGCTATGATTTGATTCAGAATGGATTTTTGATTCAGGCTGATTCAGGACTCTCAGCCATTTTTTTTTTTAAATAAAGGTGCTTATGCCAAGATTAATCACAATTTTAATTGTACCCAGAGTTAACACAGCTCAGAAAAATGGTTGAAAATTCAAAAGAAGTAAAACAATAAGTGAGTAAAATAATAGTTAAATGAAATTAAGCTTTTATATTTAAATAGGAGCTGCTGTTTCTCTTCTTTTTATCTTAGTGTCAAAATTTTGTTTTTACCTTAAGTGTTTTCATTTTTGTTTTTGATCAGTGTTTTATTGTTATATATTTTTCATCTAATGATCGTGCATTTTATGAAGCACTTTGCATTGCCTTTTTTTTCCACAAGCTAACAATGAACAAAGCGAGCTAACAAGCTAATAGGGGATGCAGGGAGCCAACAGGCTAGGCAACAGGGATGGGAATTGATAAGGTTTTAATGATACCAGCGCTGCTTATTGATTTTTTAATGATTCCTTATTGATTCCTGTGGGTTTTTGTGTGGGCAAAAGTTGGCCTACAAAGGTTTTCAGTGGCGTCAATGTCAAGTACATAACACTGATATTAATGCCCTGATGCACAGATACATGCCTTTCCAAGTTGCTGGTGTTTCCACCTTCTAAATTCTGTGCAATTAAGCGTCAGTTTGGACCACTTTTGCCATCTGTCTGCCATGTTTACATTTATGGATTCTTTGTTGTCATTTTTGCTGGCTGCCTCTGATGAGAGCATGACTAGCTTGATTTACAAAGCATGCTGAGCAAAGTGGACTGAATTGACAAGGGAATTGTTAAGCAGAATGACTTTTGAAATCAACTCCTTTAGGCATTTTTTTTATTGATTCTCAACTGGAATAAATTTTTGATTCCTATCCCTACTACGCAGTGAGCTAATAAGCTAACGTGGGACGCAGAGAGCTGTCGGGCTAACTTTAGCAGCCTGACCTTCTAGTACCAGCATGCACTTTGGTTACAAGTGTGTACTACAGAAGCCTGTGCAGACAAAAGTATGAACAGCACATTATCAGGCATTCAAAAGGTCGACAAATGTCTTTTTAAATACAGATTTTTGAAAATTAAGATGGATTCAGAGCCTTTGTAAGAACTGCAATTCTGTCATGAATCAATTTTTTGGCCCACCCCGAAAGACTGCTGCTAAAAACTGGTTCCAAGGTAATGAATCAGTTAACAGGTGGATTAAACCCTTGCTTTGAAAGATGACTTCCCAGAATAGCAACAAAAGGAGTCTTGCAACAACCTATTTGTTGATTTTCGTGCTGCTTCATGCACTGCTCTTGATCTGAACTGTTTGGGTTGGTCCCACGCTCAAGCTGTTTACATATCGCTTTCTGTAGTCATCACAGTTATTTGTTTTGTACAAATAAGAAAGAATAAGTTTGAACTTCTGACTTTTGTTTTGCTGTTATGTTTTGGTTTGAGATCTTTTAAACATGAACTTAAAATTCTTACCTTGGTTAGTAGTCATTTCCTTTTGTAAAACAAGGTTCCCAGATTTATCCACCTTGTTGTGGATGTGGCCTTGGTGACTATTTACTTACTCACTTACAGACCCTCCCAGTCATCCAATTAATGTTGTTATTTTGTGGCTGTGGTTAAGGATCACATAAGACATTTTTTATAGTAGGGTAGGACTTGTATAAGAGGAAACACTCCATCAGAGACCAAGCAACCTCTCATCTTCTTAACTGTTGAGGAGAGCGACAGCCATATTGTCATTAGTTTGTGTTGCCTGCTGAGTGACACAAAACAGACGAGACTTAAAACGGGGAAAATCAAAGTGAGGTCAATTAAGGGGGCTTTTCTGTCCAAACAGAGGGGACCTTAAAAATCTCTTTGTGTTGCGGGAAATGCCATGGCCTGTGTAGGTGACTCACCGAGAAAATGGCCCCACAAAGTGAGTCACAAACACTAATTGACTCACTCACAAGTGTAATTGACTCATAGAGCCAGGAACTCTGAGTGACCTTGAGAGGGAAGCCACTGCCTCATGCCGTTGTAGTAACTTGTCTCTGGGTTACAACAAAAAACAGGAACAGAGTTGTTATGAGTTATTCTCTTTAACAGGTTAACAACAGAGTATGAGAGTGTTTGTCAGGCACCATACACACTCCCTGGCCAATTTATTAGGCACACCTTGCTAGTGCAGGTGCAGGTGGACCCCATTTTGCCTTCATTGCCTTAATTGTTCTTGGTATTTATTCAACATGGTGCTGTAAACATTCATCAGAGATTATGGTTAAAATTGATGCAATCGCATCATGCAGTTGCTGCAGATTTTACTTTTTTAATTTCTGCTTGGAAAATGAATAACAGAGTTTCACTGAACTAATAACGGGTAATTATTTCTCTAATTTCTTGGAGATAGTGACACATTGCTACTGTTATGGTTGATTTTGTCAGATTCTCTTCATGAACATGCATTTTTAGTATGCGCACAGGTGGAAGAGCACAGCCATCTGCTGCATCATAAACAGTGCCAAACACAGAGATTTCCTGGGGGATAAATAAAGCGCCCTGAATATTTCAACCTATTGTACATTCAACCAAACATTGTTTTGTGGCTTGTTTTTACATCAAACTCACACAATTATGCAAAAGAACTGTACCCACCAGCAGCACTGTACCTTAATAGTAGTCTCAGCTCATTCTCCTTAAAGGGATAGTTCAGTATTTTAAAGTGGAGTTGGATGAATTTAATGCAAGTAGACAGTACATTAGCCTCAGCTACTGTGGGCAGCTCTGCCCCAGGGAGGGGAGGACGGATAGAAGTTGATTCAATGCTTTACTTTTCCTCCTTTGTTTTGGCATGACTTTAACAAACTGTAACACCCAAACAAAAGGGCTTTATGGAGGAAAAGTTAAACAATTTTAATGTGGCCAGTGCAGTGTACAAAAGGCCAAATGCTGTTTTTTTCCATGTAAAATTCACCAAACTATGCTACATCTGCAGCAATGTTAAGTCCAGTTTCCATGCTGGCTCTAACCTTGCAGGGGCAGGGTTGATTAAAATCACTGTGGTTTATTTATTTACTATTTATGTTGTATAAAGTGCCTGTGGTAATGAACTTCAAACAACATAACTTCAACTACTGAACTATCCCTCTAAAGGTTCAGCAATGCTGGGAGCCCTTTCAGCCAAGTACCTGATACAACCCAACTTCATAATATTAAACTATCCTTTTAATGCTATGTTAGGCTATATATCTGCTTTAAATGTTTGAAATTTTTTTAAATCTGTCGATACTGATGATATTGTGCATCCTAATTCATATACTCTCATTTATTTCGAAATATGGCCCGCACACTTCTGCCAAGGTAAAACTGATTATTTGATGGTCCCTGCCATGGACTGTAGTTCTATAAGAGGGGAAACAGATATTTACAGGTCCATGAAAAAATTCTGTGAGCCCATCCAATACTTAAATCCTGGTTCTAGCTTGTACCTCTGTTGAATAGAACCCACTTTGGTCTTTAACATGATCCCACAGGCAATTGTTACACCTTCTAAGTAAAAACCTCTTACATTTGAAGCACAAATAAAGTTAAAATTCAAAGCAGCCCTATCTGCCTCTAGAATAGCACCCACCTGCCCAGTGGTATGCTCCATGCCTTCAATCTGTTCATCTGTAATCTCTTCATGTTTGTAACATCACCTTGAAGCAATCGTATGATGGCAGTGCTCAGTGCTGCTTCTGATGTTTTTAGCCATGGACACGTTCGCCCCTCTGGCCCACATGTGGAGATACGTGCACAGTACGAGTCCAGATAGCGGCCCCTGAGCTGTGAAACCCCACGCTTGGCAGGATGCAGAGCTGCAGAGATAACTTACCTGTGTACTGATGGGAGACGAGACAATGTCCCAAACAGATTAAAGACTCAGATCACAAAATAAGATGCATAGTTCTGCTGGAGGGATAAACACGAGATGGAAAAATTCTAAACAAACCAGATGAAAGAGGCTGTTTTGACTTTTTTATCGCCCTGTATTTGATTGGTTTCTTGATTTGTGTGAGTGTTCACATGCATTTATTTCAAATACTGTGTATGGGTCTATTCATGTTTGGTTTGGAGATCCCACACAGCCCAAAGAAAAGGAGCCACATTTATTTTCCACAGCTTAACGTCAGAACCGCAGCGTTAGTGGCACATTTACAAAAACCACACTCCGACATGATTTAAAAGGCTCTGAAATGTCAACACTGATAGAGGATGGGAGCAGAGCAGCTGGGAGTCTGATCTTAATCTTCTATTTTTCTCTCCTCTGCTCCCTCTCCGACCTTCAGGAGATGCTCGGTTGTCACGTTAGGTACTTTACAGTCTGCTGGCAAAAATGTCACTTCCAACTCGTGCTATCTGTCTGATCCTGTCAGAGTGGGTAGCAGATATGGTCACCAATCTCTGATAACAGGGAGTGTGTGATGTGTTTTGGAGGTTTTGGCAGAACGATGTGTGAATATTTGTGTTTATCTCACTGGGAGATAAACTCCAGGTGTTGTGATACAGATGTTGTCACTGGATTTTCCTGACATTCCTCAGTCACGATGAGTTCAAGTCAGAGTCTGCAGGTGTCAGGGTGGTGTGTCACAGAGGAGGCTCTTTCTGCTTAACCTTCCTTCTGTGTTAGGGTCCGAACCGACCCGTTTTAGGTTTTAAATGCATGAAAGAAAGACTTCATATTTGTTTATTGCATCAAGGCTTTTTGACTTTGTCAGGAACCTCTATTTAAACAAAAAAAGAAAAGAAAAACACAATAAATTATAAGTCTCCTGTTGAAATAGTGTCATCTGTGTTGTTGGGGTTGGTTTTGACCCAGTTATAAAAATAAGATTATAAAGCAATTATTAGAGCCAAAACTGAAATCATAAGTGCACTGTCAGTCAACACATTGACAGCCAGCTCCTCTCGCATTGATATGAGCTTTAGGGCGTGCCCAGACATGTAAGGTCAATTCAGTATAGGTTGGACATATGCCACAAGACCCAGACGCTGCAGCCTTGGTCAGACAGCTGCAGAGCTCAGCTAGCACTCTCTCCACATCATCACCAACACAAAGAGCATCCTCCTCAGTCAGCCCTGCCTCAACACCAAACAGAACAGCAACAACCATGCTCAGGCCTCTGGATTCAAAAAGAAAGAGGTGTCAGGTCTGCCCAAGCAGTCAGGACAGAAAGACATGTAACGTGCTTCCAGTGCAAGAAATACATTTGCAAAGAACATATTAAACGTGTGAGTTTTTGCCACACATGCGCTGATCAGACATACAGAAGCATGCTGCACAGAGACTTTTACATTGTTTTGTTTTTTTTAAATTCATTTTGGAATTAATTTCTGTTGGTGTTATTTACTTGATTGCTTGTTTGTTTGGCCTTGCAAGATGTATAATATATAAATGACATACACGGTGCATCTGTGAAGATAAAAAGATAAATGTTCATAAATGCTCACAAATAGTCATGCTCATAAAGTTCTCTTGCTAAAAAATGCTTTTTTACCTTTTTCTTTAAGTAAATGTATATTGGTCAAAATTGACCCGTCACACCACATATGTTACTATAGATAATAATATTAGAATGGAAAAAGTATATATACATATACCTATAAAATATGTGTTCTAACACCCCCTAGTAATAATGAGGTAACAATACAGCCTCTTTTTTATTTATATGATTCTCTTGAGGTTCATTTTACATTTTTTTCAAATTGAAATCAAGGGATATACAGACAAAGAAAGGCCTAAAGGCCCACACCAAAAGATACTAAAACCAATATTTTCATGGATAATGAAGCCTGACAAGGTAACCAAGAGATAAGGAAAAAAAAACTGCATGATAGATAATTGTTTTTAGTGTTATTTACAGCTGATTTAAGGCACGGGTCAAAATTGACCCTAGTGTGGAGCGTGTATAGAGAAAGCTGACACAGTACAAGGGTTAAGTGCTAAAGTGTGACTCCATTTAAGGCTATGTCTATGCTTGTTGACTGTGCAAGTTGTTTATTCAAAAACAAATAACACAAAAATTGGTAATGAGCCACCAGATGCACTGAACGTCCTGTTGATGTGTTAATATGAAAACTGTCTCTTAATCAGTGCAGAGGAGAGTAAAACAAAGCACTCCTTTCTTCTGTTTGTCTTGTCTTTTTTAGCTTGTTCCTATTCAAGGGATTTTGAATACTTCAGTCAACAAAAATGTCTATTGTAGGGGTGGGAAATGTGACCCAGAAAAGGCTAAAGCTAGCTAATTACCCAATCGCATGGCAGCAGCTGAATTCATTTAGGCATGTAGCAAGATTAAAGTGACCTGCTAAGTTCAAACCGAGCATCAGAATGGCGATTTATGTGACCTTGAATGTGGCATGGTTGTTTGTGCCTTACAGGTTGGTCTGAGTATTTCAGAAACTGACAATCTAGCACCACCATTTTCAGGGTTTACAGAGAATGGTCTTAAAATAGAAAAAATTCTGAGGGAGCGGCTGTTTTCTGGGTTGAAAAATGGTTGTTGATGCCAGAGGTCAGAGAAGAATGGCTGGAGTGATTCAACATGATAGAAAAGCAACAGTCACTCAAAGTAAGCATTCACAGTTTTGAGGATGAGCAAGTTGTCTGTTTCATGTCTGTATAATGATTGAAAAGATTTTTGCATTAATGGGCAGTTTTATATATAAAGTATATATTTAGACATTTAGAGTAATGGGTTGTAACTAGGGCTGAGCGATATAGACAAAATTTCATATCGCGATATTCATGCCAGATATCTCGATATCGATACGATACGATATGACTTCGGGTTCGGTGAAAACCAAGCATTTTTCAGAAAAATAAAAACATCATAATACAAAAGAATGTGGAAAGTGCAGTTTTAGCGCGGGGGAAATCCATATCATTTATATCATTGCTTTATGATATTAATATCTTGAATGTTCATATCTCGATATCGATACAATAATGATATACTGCTCAGCCCTAGTTGTAACGTCTGATGGCCACAGGCAGCACTGACTTCCTGCGGCCCTCTGTTGTGCACTGAATGAGCCTCTATGTTTACCCAGCACGAACATATAAGTATTACTAATACAATAATATAATATAAATAATAAGGTTAATTCTTTATGCCACATGGTTTCTAAGAGAGGAAGGAAATAAGTGAATTGCTTAAACTACTGTAGCTCACATCACTTTCTCTAATTATCCTTTATTTTCTCACTCAGA
The DNA here is from genome assembly GCA_037902135.1 of Cetoscarus ocellatus. Taxonomy (NCBI): domain Eukaryota; kingdom Metazoa; phylum Chordata; class Actinopteri; order Labriformes; family Labridae; genus Cetoscarus; species Cetoscarus ocellatus. Next base: position 671,076 of record JBAMNC010001357.1, on the reverse strand, counting down.
CAAGTTTAACTGAGCAGGCTTTTTGTCTAAACCTTAATAATCCTCTGGCTGCTTGTATTGTTTGCACCATCTGGCTCCCTTTACACAATGTTGTTGCGTTGCCAGATCTCAGCAATTAACGTAAATTAAAGTTTTATTAAAACCAAAAGGAACTGTTTTCCAAACAATAAAAGTAACATCCAAGCAGTGAATTATAGTTCAAGTGCTGATCACATAATAACATAAGTGTCTGGATATGTTTAGTGTCTTATTATTTATCCCTTCCTTTAAGGCTAGCTTAGATTTAAAGAGACATCTGTGAGAACATGAACAAATAGCACAGGACTGACATTTTAATCCCAAAACATCCTCTTTGGGCTTGTTCTAATCCAGTCACAGTGTTTCACTTCAGTTAAATGAGCTTGAGGTCATTCAGTAACTTAAATGAATATGTCAGCTCCACCCTAACAGTGTACATGAGTTTTATGGTATTTAACTTAATGCAAAACATTATTACATAATGTGGCATGACATCAGCATGAGTAGGCGTGGGACCTGTAGCTGTAGGGATCACACAAAGTCATGAAGCCTTTATGGCAGATCTTTGTGGTGGTAACCGCACCACATTTTTAACCACTGCCGGAAAACTCAACGACTTACTGTAAGGAGCTTCAAGTTTAATATGTGAATGCTGCCACACACCAACACAGAATCATGAGGTTCACACAGCGCCAAAGGCGGTTTTACCATCAGGCAAAGTGAGGCCATTGCATGTAGTGTCAAGGCTGCCCATAAGAGGGGACAAGACTGTCCATGGGGTGGGGTGGGTACATAGTCCATCCTAAATCAGAATCAGAATTTTTAGGTTAAATTTAAGCAGAAAAAAAACAATGAATAATAATTGTATTTACTGTTGCCTGTTTCAAAATGGGGCTCTGGTCCCATCCTATAATGATATGATCCTTTATATTTGTGTTACAAAGGCTGTTGTAGATTTGCAACATTGCAGTGCAGTTGGATCTGCGTGATGAATTGTCTGTAATCACAGATCCATCTTACCAAGGTCCAATCTACAACAACTGAGCTTGGTCTGAAAAGGGGGAAGCTAGAGTGTGACGACAGCAGGAAGGGACTACTCGTACAGAGATTAGCATAGATGCTAACAGCTTCATTAGCAGTTTTATTAGATCTGGACAGCATTTCTTTATTAAATGAAAAACAAATACAACACTGAAAGCATTTCTTGTTTGAAAGGAAACATTCACTCCCCTTTAGTCCTTGCTTTGGCGTATTTGTTGAGCTAAGTGGCTTACGTCTTTGTACTTTACACCGACGGCAGTGGCTCCCGCCTTCTACAACATCTGATGATGATTGATACAACATCCTACTGTGAACATGATTGACAGAACCATGGTTCAATCACCTGCTGGATATGTCATCCCAAACCACTTTCTATGGGCTGTTGCCCAGATTGACTAGTGAAATTTATTCTGTATTGTGTATATTTAACTGTCTATCAGGTGTGTCAGGTTAGTTGATGGTCCCATTCAACCAAAATATGAGGGCAGTAATGTGGGAGTATAGTTGTGCCAAAACCTGCAACAGATATTTTTCTATCAGCTCCAGAGCTAAATTTATCAAGCCCCTGGTAGAAAATGTTAGCCAGATGGCTCGCCCTGATGCTACCTATCCAAGTGTACAAAATGTTATGAACTGACATCCTAGAAAGGGCCAACTTAAAACCCAAAGGCATCAATATATGGGAATAAAACAATATTTTAATATTAGAATAAAAGAAGAAAACTTTGTAACAATCTAATTTTCTCAAATAAGTTGGCAATGTAGGGCAGCACAGTGGTGCAGCATGTAGAAGGTTGCTGGTTCAAACCCCCTGTTGCTAGGGCCTTTCTATTCTGAGTTTGCATGTTCTCCCCGTGCACATGTGGGTTGTCTCTGGGCACTCTGTTTTCCTCCCTCAGACGAAAAACATACTCATTATGCTGATTGGTGACTCCATATTGCCCTTAGGTATGAGTGTGAGAGTGAATGGTTGTCTGTCTCTTTATGTGGCCCTGCGATCAGCTGGCAGGGTGTTACACTGGCTCTCAACCAATAGGGGCTGGGATAAACCCCAACCCCCATGTGACCCTGAAAAAAATAAGCAGTATAGATAACGGATGGATGGAAGTTGGCAATGTTTGGACAGCTCCCCACCAGTTTCGCCACTTTGTCCAAACATATTTGTGCAATTAAGGCAACACTGTAATTTGGTCAATAATCTGACTGTAGATCATTAAAAGTTTCTGCATTTCAAAAGCCCCACAAGAAGCCTCAAGATATTTTGTTCACTCCACGATTGCTTTTGGTTAAATGGGGATAGCTTTGGGGCTTTGCCTGGGGCCTTCAAATAGCTGAAACCACTTCTGCACAACTCTGAGGGTGGCATCACAATCTTTTCTAAATGTCATAAAACAAGCAACCAAATAAACATCACCAAACCAATGCACAAACAAACAAACACATTCCTATTAAGAAAGGAATTAAGGAAACTAGCTAAGTGACTGCAGCCTCTGCGGACAAGAAAGCATGCAGCCAGGCCTGCCTGAGCCCTGAAAGTGTGTTTCTGCATCTGAGAGTGTTTATGGACTGGCTCTAAGTGGAAGTCATTATGGGACGTTTGAGTACACTTGTGCTGATAGCAATGGTTCTGGGTCCACCCAAAGCTCCAAACGTAGGTGGTCCGGGGCCAGGCAGGAAGATGAGCGACACAATGAAGGAGGGGTTAAAGGATGGAGAGAGACAGAGGGCGAGGGAGGAGACAGTGGAAAGAAAGAGACAGAAAGAGAAAGAAGAGAGAGGAAGAAAGAGAGGCAGAAAGTTTGGCCTCCACCCTTCCTCCACTATGTGCCTCTGCTGCAGATGTGGTTGTAAGGAAGGGAGGGAAAAAAGTTCTATAAAGTTATAATTATCCACATGAATGCAGACCAAATTCTGGAAAACTACAAACACACACACAAATGTGTGCAGGTTACACACTCAGTACACTCTGATTTTGTAAAGAATGGTTTGGTTGGATTTTTTTTTCATTTGTGAGGCGCTTGGATCAACCTTGGTCTTTTCAAACCAGCTGTCGAAATAAGGCTGAATTCATTCACCCAATTTTTCAAAGTAACCATCTTTACTAAATTTATGAAATTAGTAAAAAAAAACAAAAAAAACAAAACAAAACAAAAAAAACCATAAAAGACACTGTATGTAAATTCCAATTCTTTTGCCCGTTTCACACTGGAGACATTTTGTTCATGTGCATTGTTAAAAAGCAACATTTTTGGTTTGTGCTGCTAGCTACTAGCAAAGCATTTGAGGATAATTTGCAGCAGTAAGATCACTTCTCACAGATTTCCCTTCTCATTTTGAGAAAAAAAAACAGTTGTTACTGCTTTTTTTTCATTTAAGGGTCATAGGTTAAAAAAATAAATGCGTGAGTAGGCAGCGTGAGCTGCACATTTTCACTTGATTTGGAATGCCTGGTTTAACCTCAGTATTCCAGGGGTTGGTGGTAGAGAAGGACCTAGGTAAAAGGGTTAGCTCAGTATTTTGAGGTTGGATTTTTTGAGGTTCTTGACAATAGTCAGTGAAGTGGTGGAAAAGGGCTCTCAGCAGTGCTGCAAGTTTTAGGAGAATGAGCTGAGACTGGTAAGGTACACTGCTATTGGTGGGTACAGTTATTTCCTGTAATTTTTTTGTTTTGTTTTATGTAAAAATGAGCCACAAAGCTATGATTGTGCAAAAAATTTCAGAGTGCTTCATTTTTCCTCCTCGAAGTCTCTGTCACTATTTTATGATGCAGCCTTGATTCAGCCAATCTGCTCTTTTGCTCTATGGTCTCAGGAAAAACGGCAGAGGAATTCTGCACTTATTAAAGGTGGTTTTGAGTCGTAACATTGACGTTCCTTTTACTGTGGATGCATAGAATGAGATTCAGCGGGCCTAAAGAGAGAGGTGACGAACTTCTTTGGGACCAATGGAATCTTAAAGCTCTAACTAACATGGAAAAGCATTTTCAGTTTTTACTTAAGTATGACAGATGTGATTTTTTTCCATGAGTAATTCAAATGCAATAATTTTTTATTTCAAACCTTTAGCCGCTCAATGCAAGGTTACACATCAGCAACGTGATGTCTTAGCTGATCAAAACATTGTTCCATGTTACCTCTGAAATATTTGTCATTTGGTGCTGTTTACTCTCAGCTTTGGTGTGTAAAAACCTAGAGCCTCCTCCATCACCATCCTCTTTTGTCTTTGGAGGCGGACAAAGTACCTTTCCTTTTGACTAATTAGCTTCCTGTTGGTGACTCTTAATAGGTGCCGTAAAACAGTATGTACCTCTTGCAAGATGACTTTAACTTGCTGCCAAACTTACATATTGCTTTATACAGGCATTCATTGTGCTCTGATGGGAATGGACTCCAGTCAAATGTAACTGTCCCTCTACTTTTAGATCTGCTTTGAGACTACTATTTTAAGTAGGATAAATCACAAAATGTTGCTGTGAGTCTTTCCATAAAAGAAGAAACAGCTAAGCTAATAATTTGACACAAATGTGACCTTTATTACATACCTTATTAATTCAGACTCTATGTTGCCTTAAGGCTAAAGTCTGTCCAAAGTACTCATGCATCATGGGAAGATCTGCTGTTTCTTAAGCAGACAGTTTGCAGCACACTGCCATGATACAGGCAGTAACCTTTTCGTGAGTGCTTACAATCTGTTTACTATCGCATGGATACAACTGGTTTGAGTCAACAAAGTTTACCTAACAGAATATTTGGCCTCACGACACGCAGAGAGATAACTAAATAAACCTTTTACAGCAGGAATGTTTCCTGGAGCTGGTGGGTTTGTGGTGGATGCTGTCACTTAGGTGGACTTGTTTTACTGTGGGTAATGAGTAACAGGACGAACGCTTGGCATTGAAAAGTCACACAGGTGATACAATATGATATTTAGCAGTGAAGAGCATGCAAGACAAAATGGTTCTCAAGTTAATGTACAGTTACTCAGAGTGAATTTTACTTAATTAGATGTAAAATCACTGGTATACACACCCAAAGAGAGAAGTAAAAAATAAAGAAATATTTTAGAATTTACTTAAACTATTGAGTGCTGAGTAAAATGCCAGGGGAACGAGATTTAAAAGGCAACTGATGGTTATGCAAAGAGGGGTAAAGAGAGAAGTCCTGATGCTATGGACTTTTTATATTGTGCCTTGAAATGCTTTATCATGTGGAGAAGTTATGTCAAAACATTCTAAGAGGCACATATGATTTGATAAAGCATAATGGGCTCTTTAAGGTCAGCAGATGACCTTTCAAGGTCAGTATGACCCTGAATTCTAAAAACAGTGCTAGACATAAATTACACATACTTAAATCAGTATATTTATTGGTTTCACACATGTATATTGTCAGAAAAACAAAAAAAAGTAAAGTTTGCATCATTGGTGGTGGCAGACATATTGGATTTTGCCATAAATGCCATTCATGATAGGATGGCAAACAAGTACCTCATTATTTTTAATGCCTAGGGCCCCATTGTCTAAGTTCAAGAGGGAAATTCCTCTAGCACCAAATTGCAAATGGGTCTACAGGCCAGGTACAAGACAAACATCGAATGTGAGCCAATGAACTGGCTAGATTCATGCAGTTAAACAAAAGCTGGGATCCCTATTATTGCCTTTGTAGATTTTTTTTCTAAGTAACTATGTTTAAAATATAGCAAAGTACATCTCTTCCCTTTAGACCTACTTTCGTATGTTCAAGTAAAAATAAAACACTTATTTTAAAAAACGTTCAACGTAAACTAAAATCTACTCAGTTACAACAATGCTAGTTAATGTAAGGAGTCAGTTTCCACCTTTGTGAGCTGACGTGTGGGGCGGTGGTTGGAGAAAATGGAAACTTCAGCCAGCAGCAGCCACCCCTGCTTTGACACTTCGCCCAGAAGAGCACACTGAGAATTCAAACACCGTCTCTCAGATGTTCCACTTCCTCTTGTAAATTGCAGGAATTCTTTCATGTTACAAGTGCTTTTGTTTTATGGCCACGGCCCTGGAGAGTGGCTCTGCAGAGCCCCACAGCTCACAAATTTCTCCACCCGGATGGCTGCAGCAGCATTTGAAACCTATGTGTGTATGTGTGTAGTTGTGTGTATGTTGATTGAGGGCGTAAAGGGAAAAAGAAAGAGCGAGGAGGTAAGTGTGTGGGCATATCCCTCCTTTGCTAGCCGCTACATTCATCACTTTGTTGTCCCAGCTGCAGACTTGACCGCAGTGTGGTGCATCCCTTTAGTAAAGTCAACATGATAAGAATTCCTGGACTTTAGTGGAGGAGCCCACACTTCCTTGGCACATGTGTGCCTTCCTTCTAACCCTTGTCGGTATGGCGGATTGAGACTGTGACAGGACTCTGAGGTTGGCTCAGTCACTCCACAAACACAGCCGTCCATACCAATGATAGGGTGTCCCTACACTCAGACTGTGATGTCATATTGTGACACACGAGGGAAGAACCCCGTCTGACCTCGGCCAACAGTTGTCTAGGTCCCCAAACCGTCTAATTAGGACGGCCTTCACTTGCGTCAACGTGACGACAACCATGCACCACCGGATTGGGTGGAGATGAATCTATTCGGTTAGATTGTGTTTCCGTGGAATGGATGAAACATTCTGCTATTTACTTGTTTTTATTCAGACTGTAATGTATAGATTTACACAATAAAATGTGTAATTTAAGTTGAATAGAAGTGATTATATGAATTATATAGATTTGAAGTTAAACCTTTCCATAGCCTCAAAATGATTTCAACACCTTTAAAAGCCAGTGTTTGCCTTTATTTTTACAGTCATAATGGGAAAGTGTACAAAAGGAAGTGGGAGCTGCCACAGGAAGCTGAATGTGTGTGTCATGCATGCTTTATGCTGCTTACTTTTGTTCGACCACAGTTATTCTGGTGCTATTCTGACAACTACGCTCCCCCCATGCTGTGCATACAGGAGAACATCAAATGCTGTTTAACAGTTAAATAATCATGTCAAACTTCAATGATTGTTTAAGATGAATCTCAATCTACAAGAATAAAACACTATTATTTAGCTAACATGAAGCTATGAAATGGCAGTTAGACTTAGGAGTAGCCACAATATTTTTATCACATTATAACCTCTTGTTAGTGAATATCCTAATTATCAAGTGATCTGATCAAGTTGGTCCTCATGGTTGTGCCAATGGCGTATAATTTATTAATTATTAAATGTTTAGAAATACTTGCATTGGGATCATATTCCTGTTATTATTTCAGACTAGATATTAAAATATCGTATGTGTGTTTATCACAAACCTTATTTCAGTCACCTATCCATCACAGTTTTCTAAAATCCGATGTATGTTCGACCTTGGAACCAAGAAGTGCGTGATGCTAACTCACTTCCACATTTTTGGGTACATTCCTGCACTACTCTTTAGTTCATTTTTTTAAAGAAACAAACACATTTTTCTTGTGTTGATGTGTTGCTTGATGCTTTTAAATGCAGCTTATCACTGACACATACAGAATTCTGAACAATAAAACAACACTTTTTAAAATTGAATGATGGCATAATTAGGAAGGACCAGTTGATTGGTGGGTTTGACTTTGGTCAAGCAAGTTTTTCTTTGGTTGACTACTGGCCTGATTGTGCCACCAAACTGAGTCATGGTCATAAGACCCACCCCTTACCTGGTATCTCACATTGTGACCGGAGTATGTAAGCTTTGAGGCTGCGTATCCTATGATTCATTGTAGATTAGGACTGGGCCAGTTGCTTTACACATAATCAACATACAGCCTGGTCTATGTTTGTTATTTAGCCATCAGCTGTATGAAGCCCAACATGCTTCCACAAAGTAGCTTTGCCTGTCCTCCATTTACCCAAGGTATACTTCTTGTTGTTGAGGTCAAGAGAGCAATTGTAGGCCAGGTTGCGCTGGGGATGCCCTCTGTGAGATAAGGTGGTTCACTATTCCAGACACCGTAATGTGCTGCAGGGCTGTATATTGTATATCCAAATATATTTTTAAAGTCGAGATATGGATTTTTACCTCTATGCTTGAATGGATGTTGGAATATTGACTACAAGGTGATGGCTCCAGTGTGCATGTGTAAAACACAACCATTATCCAGCACAGATGTAAAAGTAACAGCACGAAAAATAACACTGCTTGTGATTTAACGTGTGACATAAGACAATAAACTATTATTGATTCAAATCCTTCCACAGAAATCCTCTCAGACTTTGAACAACAACTTTCTGCAGTCCTCTCCCACTTTTGGGATTTCCTAAACTTAATGACCTCAGCTATTTTGTGTTTTGGCGTCTTGTCCCGATAGAATCCATCATATGTCCTACAGACAGCTAAGGCCAGACAACTGCCAGATGGCGTATCTATTTGCTCCTCTTTAGCTCCAGGCTATGCAGCGAATAGAAAGATGCAGGCCAGAGCAGAGAGGAGCTCTGGCACAGCACCAGAAAATAAAAAAGAGCTGGGCTGGGAATTTGCCTCTCTCAGTTTAATGCACCTGGTTTTGGACAGAAGGGAACTTGATTCAGGTCCATATTGACAGGTGGGACCCTGTCAAAGGTGAGCTCAGGGCAGACTGACTTATGGTCTCTTCTCTCTTCATCTATTCCCTCCTCTGTTGCACTATTCTTTTCTCCCTCTATTCTTGATTTTCTGTCCTTTTTCTGAGTGCCAGTGTGCTGTTGCTCATCCCAGAGACAAAACGTCATCTCACAGGCTGCCAGATAGTCTGCTTTCATAATTGATCTTTGAACCAAGTCATTTGTTAAACTCATAGGAGTTCGAAGAAAAATCATGTTCATGTACTTTTTGGCCTGTGTGTGTGCAAGTTTGTCAAGATCCAGTTCTTCTCTCCAGTGGCTATTTGTAAAATGTGATTAATAATAGAATACAGTAAGGGTGTGAAACATTTTTGATTCACCATTATATTGCAACATTAGTTGTGCAATATTGTATGAATTTTTATTGTGCAATATAGTGATATTTTAATATTCAATAATCAGTTGAAATGTGAGACATTTGTTTAGTGTTGTTGGTCAGCCTCAGGCCCATGGTTGAGAGCAAACATTCGGCTATGTGTCTCTCCCTCTCTCTGTTGCATTTATTGCTATTATTGCTGTCACTGGACACACAATATAATTTATAGTTGTTGCAGGGACCATGTTTTATATATATATATATATATATATATATATATATATAAATAACAGTGATAAAAAACTAAAAACTGAATTTTAACTCGAGGTATCAGCCTGTTTGTGATGTCACATTATTTTGTCACATCATATTGTCACCTGTGGATGAGATATAACAGATTTTATCTATACAGATTCTAGTCAGCACACACCCTTAAGCCCCGTTTCCACCAGAGGGTTCAGTTCGGTTCGTCTCGGTACGGCTCACTTTTTGTGGCGTTTCCATAGCCTAAAACCGGGACAGGACCCCTTATAAGCGAACCGTACCGTCCTACTTTTTGGGACCCTTCTGTTAGGGTGCCAAGCATACCGATCCGACCCCAGAAGGTGGAGCTAGAAACACTGCAGCCCGTTGATTGGTCGAAAGAGACGTCACTTCCCGTGCGACAGCGGTAATAAAGAACAACACAGTCCTGCCATGTTTAAATCTCCACTCGTCTTCGTGAAGATAACTCTCAAGGCTTTTTTGTTTGGAAAATGGCATCATGATCGAGCGTCCCATGGTCTACTGTGGAGGTGCAGACCTTCCTCAGTAGTCTCGGTGAAGAGAATCGTTGCTCTTTGTTTACTGTGTCGCGTTTTCTTCTTTGTTGTATTTAATAGCCGGGTGCACTGTGTTGCGCTGCTATGATGTCATGCTATCGGCATCTGGCTTACACGCCGCCTACCAAGTAGAGTATGGCTGGCTGTGGAAACGCAACCAGGATCAAGCTTTACCAATCCGGCCTGAGCCAAACCGTGCCAATCCATGCCGGACCACTTGGTGGAAATGGGGCTTTAGATTGCAGTGATCAGCGTGTCATTTTAAACTTATTTTCACTTGAATATCACACAGGAGCAAGCTACTTAATGATTAAACTTATAATCTTTCTTCTGCATATTTATCCAACATATTTTCAGTCATTCTGAATTGATGAATTCAATGCCTTTCCATCTCAAATAACACCAGGGACAGGCATCGCTGTAGTCAGAATCAGGTAATAATGCTATGATTGGGTAAAATAAGAGAAATTGTCCTGAGCTGTCAAGAGCTGAAGACGGAAGAAAGTCCCCACAACCTGCTGGTCCAGATGCTCTTCCCAAATCACAAGAACAAGCAGCCTGGAGAGCACCAGGACCACAGCAGCCATCAAATACAACCAAATCAGACTGAAGAGCTTAAAACCCCTCAAATTAGGCCAATTCGAGTCATAACCCAACTGAAAGTAATCTCTGGGAAATACTGGAAATAAGCAACCCAAAACAGTCAGGCAGATTTCCTCACCACTGCAAAAGTTCCTTCACTCAGAAAAAGTCCCTATGAGGTAAAGACTCAATGACTACAGATTAGCTGTAGAGACGGGTCATCATGACAAGAGCTGACTCCCAGAGGATAGAGTCTGCCCCCACTGTGACACCCTAAAGGTAGTGAGCTCCACTTCGTCACATACTGCACTAAATAAGAGGCTGTGAGAAAGGAATGCCACACAGAATTTGAAAGTACTATAGTTATTCAGAAAATCCCATCTTTACTGGGAGAAATGCTGTGAGATTACTGTGGCCAAATAGATCAAAATGTGTGAGGACACAAGGCCAACAGTGAAACCTGAACAAACAAACACAGTCCATGCATTTCTTTTCAATTTTATTTTATTAGAATCTTTTCATATATATTAAAACATAAACATTTTATATACATTTTCTTTCAGACTTTACTATCATGCTGTTACTAATCTTTCTCATTATTATGAACTATTTTCCTTTTATTTTAAATTTTCATATTTATTATTATTTTTTCTGAAATGCTTTGACAGTAATGCCCCACATGCCAGCAGCCCTCTTTGAATAGAGGTGAAATCCTGAAAGGCTCATATGTTCACAGTAAAAAAGAGTGCAAGGTTTCCTAGTTTGTGAAAGACAGTGTGGGCAAACTAACCTGACACACCAGATGGACAGTTTTATATATCCGCCACGGAAATATTTCACTTATCCATCTAGGAAAGAGCTGTTCGAAAATGTTTTCAGGGGCAGAACCTTCAAAAAAAAACTGCAGCTAGTGATTGGACGATCATCTGCTCGTCACACTCATTGCAATCCACATCAAGCCACAATATGACATAACAGCTCGACCCTGTTGTTAGCCGTTAGCTTAAACTACATTTCAGTCCTTAGACTATCATCTAACATTAAATCATACCTCATAGATGTATGATTTACCATGGATATGTGACATGAACCTCATCAACAACAATCCCCACCAAGTTCTCCTGGTAAACTTCTGAGGAGAGGATATTTCACCAGGTATCGCTGAGTAACCATGACTACCTTAGAGTAACCTGCATAATCCGCGGAGGATCATTTCTGATAAAACCGCAGATATTGCCGCATCCACAGAGCCCGCTTCAGAGGCCGCCACTGTTTTTAAACATGCAGTCACTTCCCAGTGACGTCATGACTTCAGCTCCCACCTCTTTCCCCTGATTGGGCTGTTAAGCATTTAGCCAGTGAAGTCATTGGACAATGGAAGTTAGCAAGATGGTCCTGCAGGATTTCATACAATGAATCAGGCAGGTCCATCTGCTCTGCAAGGTTATGGGCAAACAGTCCAACAGTTAATAAACAACATACCTGTATGTGGCATTGCTAGGAATTTAGAGATTTCACCCAATGCAGCTGATAATATCAAAAGATTCACAGAATCTGGGGAGACTGACCTTTTATCTCTCAGACAGCACTGCATTAAAAGCCTACATCATTCTGTAAAGGATGTTCCAGGGTCAGTTTGAGAACACTTCAGAAATCCATTGTCAGACAACACAAAATATAACTACATCTTCAACAGTAAGACTCTACCATGCAGAATAAAAATCTAAGATCAACAACATCCAGAGGCACCGCCACCTTCTCTGAGCTAGAGCCCATCTGAGATAGATGGACCTAAAGTGAAAAAGTTTGCTTTGAGTCAATATTTCAAATTCTTTTTGGAAATGAGGTCCATTGAGTACTCCAGGCTGTAGTGGAAAAGAATCATCCAGGTTGTTATCAACGCAAAGTTCAAAAGCCACTTTCTGCCATAGTGTGGGGGTTATAGTGCACATGGCATGGGTATCTTGCACACCATCAACACATATTACTATCCAGGAGACATCATTTTAAAGGGCCCTCCTGCTTATTGCAGAAAGACAATGCCAAGTCTTATTTTGCACAAGTTGCATCGGCTTTCCTTTGCAGTAATAAGGGTGCTGGCACCAGACTGGCCTGCATGCAGTCCAGACTTATCACCCAATAAAAATGTATTGCAAATTATGATGCACAAAATGTGACAGCAGAGACCCTGTACTGTTTAGCAATTCAAGATGAAAAATCAACCGAAAATGGAAAGAATTTCACTTCAGTGCTTTCATAATCAGAGTTTTAAGTTCCCTGATGTGTGTTGTTGGAGGACAGTGTGATATGACGCTGGTTGACTATGCTCCTGTCCCAACTATTTTCGTAATTTCTTGCAGGCATAATAGTCAGACAGTGCAGATGTCCCACTCCAGCAAAAAACGATAAAGTTTTATATGTTGTCTTCAAGTAAGTAAAGGTATAGAAAGCAAATAACTGTATTCTGTTTTATTCATATTTAACACAATGTCCCAACTCTTTTTGAATTGGAGTTGGTTCAATTTCTGAAGTGTCTCAGACAGAGTTATGTTGTGGACATGTGTGTCTTTTTTGTGGTGCATGTGCAAGAAGCTGAGCACTGGAATCAATCCACTGCCAACTACCCAAACACAATAAATCAAAACAGGTGTTTCAAAATGTCCAGTGCTGTAACATAAAGGCCAGATGTTTGCCAGGCAGTTTTTTTCCTCCTCTGAACCTAAATCAAAAACCAGAAGACCAGGATGAAGTCAATATGTCAAATAAGAGGCCTTAAATAGCAGCCTCCTGAGTTTTAACTGTGGAGATGAATTTCACTTATGAACAAGCAGTTTTATCTTTTAACTGCAAAAATTATTGACAGTGTGCTGCCCCTCTGCAGGGGCGATCTGCAGAAACTACCGTTTCTCTCATTACCAGACTCATCAAGCAACAAAATCTGCTTGTGTTTTTGTGGTTGTAAGTTGCACAGTGATGACTCATGGGGGTTTTGGCTCAAAGATCAACTCTATATTTTTGCAGTCAACAGAAAGCAACAGATAAAAGAAACAAATGTTGAGCTTATAAAAATTTCTTGTGGTGGGATGGTCATGGTTGTAAACTGTGACTTTCCTGCTTAGATGCTTGAAAATGTACATCTAATGATAGGGTAATAAGGACTCCATCACATGAACCCATTCTGGAGTTTGGAACAAGTCTAAAGTAGTGTTTATCGGAAGTGCTTTTAGAAGATTAGGCCTCTATCTTCCCTCAATTGGACACAGAACCTCAAAATCACTGGAGGTTCTAACCATATTGAGCCTACTAAATCTCTGACACTGTTGGGATTTCTGTTTTGTGTGTACTGAAAAACCAACTGTTCAATGGTGTTCATTCACACAGAGGGTCATCTTCAGGTCCTCCAGTTTGCGTGTGGCACTGTCCTACGGCACGCTACAATATCACAATTTTCTCTTAAAAGCTGACAAAGTAATGTTAGTGGTTGTGTGTAGACAGTAAAGAGCAGGACTCAGTCACTAATGATATGGACCTGGACACTGGTAAGAAAGAGTTGTAGTCTGATTATCTGATCCCAGACATTCTAGAGTAGATCCCAGACACTGTATATCTGGCCCAGGACACAGGTGAGGAAAACCTAGGCTCTAATGATCTGGACCCGGACACTGTTTATCTGTTCCAGGACACCTATATACTGAACTTGAACTATGCACACTACTGATCTGGACCATGATGCAGATGGTCTAAACTTGTTAACTGTTGACCAAGACTTGTACCGTGATGATCTGGACCAAGACATTCTTTAGACTACACTAAGGAGCATGAGCTGGATGCTAATGATCTGGACCCTTAACACTTGTGAGTAGGACCAGTTTACTGATCATCCTGACCTATCTATTAATGATCTGGACAGGAGGGAGCTTGGGTAGATGATAGTATGAACTAGAAAGCACTCAGAGAGCACAAACCTCCACCAAGGAGGCTCACATACTGCTGTTAGATCTATAAGCAATAGTTCTGTGATGAAGTTAGCATAATAATATGATTTCTTGACACTAAAAACCCATACCTAGCACTTGGAATCTTGTTGATGCCATTGCAAGTCAGACAGTTATAGAGCAAAAACAGTTGTTCACTAATGGCGGTTATATGGATCACCACCAAAATCTAATTATTTTTAAGTTGGGCCATTCCCAACATCTCCTGAAAATTTCAGCAAAATCTGCTGAGTAGTTTTATGCAATCTTGCTAACAAACAAACAAAAAGACAAACAAACAGATATATGCCGGCAAAATCATAACCTCCTTGAGGGAGGTAATTACAAGTCTTCCAAGTATACTTTTGTAAGCTTTGAAATGCTATCCACAAGCGTATTGATTTATGTCTGGCTCTTAGACAGGAATAGAGCCACAGAAGCTAACTAAGCACCACACACACTGATGCTCTAGACTTAAAGGGGAACTATCATACTTTTCCTCTTTTCTGACCTGTTGTTATTATGTTGGGTACTCATGTTAAACGATGCCAAAGCGTCAAACAATGATGTTCATGCATTTGGAAGTGAGCCCTGCCAGCTGTTTTGGATGGCTCTGAATGCTGTCTTTTCTTAACAGTTCAGTCCCATTGACGTCAATGCATGCCGAAGTCCCCTACATGGTCATGCCCAGGCATATGCTCTAGACCTGCCCCAATCCCGCTCTGCTTCGGAAGTTACATCGCTGTGCGCTGCTCTGCTGTCTACGAGTTCACAGCGTCAGCACCTTGAGCAATGGCTCCCGGAAAATGTTTGTTTGGGTGTGAGGGAAAGTTAGCTTTCCTAAAGAGGCAAGCACCAGGCAGAAGTGGATAGAGTTGCTTTTTCCAAGCCTGCAAAAGAAAAATACCTCCGTGTTTGTCTGTCTATGGCACTTCACACGGGACTGTTTTGTCAACATGGGCCCGTACAAAGCTGGATTAACTGGTAAACTGCTGCTGAAGGACGACACCTTTCCGACGTTACTTGGTCGTGTTGAAGGGTCAGAAGAGCAATCTGTAGGTAATTTATCGGTGCACAGCAGTATTTCAAAACGTGACATTTTTAAAAGACAAATACGTATAGTTTCTTCAAGTTTGTTGTTTACTCTCAACTTCAGCACCGGCAAAATAAGGAGATGGGGCTCGGCAGCGCTCAGCAGCCCTTTGGAAGTCATCAGGGGTGTGACCAATCACAGCGCAGAGGGCTCGGCAGGAAGCGTACATGTAGGAGGGCCGAGGGGTGGAGTAAATTACACAGACCATTTTCGTGGGATGCAGGAAATACAGGGAAGCAGTGCAGCAAGAGGCACAGCGTCCCAAAGATCTACAAAGGTTTGTGTACAGGCTATCGTGAATAGCTGCTCTGTAGAAGTCCAAAAATCAAATACAAAGGCCAGAAAATGAGTATGATACTTCTCCTTTAAGGCTCTCCATACAAAGACTTTACAGCTCATATACAGAAACTGTAAGCATGTCTAAACTGATATAAGTGAGGGATAACCGTTTTACTCCTCATCAGCCTTTGGTCTGAACCGGCTGTAACAAACTTTCCAGGTATTTTTCCCTGTCTTGTCTCTAGATATTTTATTTCAAGCATCTAAAGAACATCTCATGCTATCAGAAGAGGAAGGTCAGTTTAATCCATGATGAAGATCGAGTAATTTGATCTCCTCTCTTCGTTTTAGTCTGTACAAGTGCTGCAGCATTTTGAACCCACTGCAATTTCTCGAGAGGAATAAAAGCAGAAATCTGTAGGGATCTGGGGACTTGACCATCGCAGTGAAATACATTTTTTTAGCCCCAAAGAAAAAAAAAGAATTATCAACAGAGACTTGGTGTCCGTATCCGAGAAATTGTCTGGAGCATGGTTGAGTAAACATTAAGAAGGAGTCAACAAAAACTGTTTACCGGTGACCTCTTAGATTACAGAATGAACCCCCTTCCAGAAAGTCCGGAGGCGGTCACAAGACCAAAACAAGAGGACAAATGCACCCTTGTGTATCTTACATTTATAACAAAGGTTGGAGGTGTCAGGGAACATTCTCTGGAGGCGAACAGGTGTTTGGTAAGTTTGGTGAAAAAAATAAAGTTCTGTTCATGGATAGAGTTTGAGGTACGCACAGGGAAAACCCCGCTGCAGATCTTGTCCCAGTCTAAAGGATTAAATGTCACCTCCAGATCGCGCTCCCACAACAGCTTCTTAGACTCATAGCCTGAAGAGTCAGAGCAAAGTACTGAGGTATAAATCTTGGAAATCAGTCTTTTGGGAGATTTGGCCTGAACTGTAGCGTTTTCCAGCTCTGACAGTCTCATGCGGATCCGGCCTGTCCTTAAGAGAAACCCTATAAAGTGATAATTTTGGAGATACTTTGTGGGGAATATTAAAATCAGCCCTGATTTGCTCCCATGACTTAACAGAGTCTGAGACCAACAGGTCTGTATAGTTTGACAGGCCCTTAGATGTCCATTCCATCAAACCAATACTCCTAATCTGTGTTGGTAAATCTGGGTTCAGAGCCAGGGGAGAATGGAGAGAGATGACAGGGGGAATATTCAAGTATTTCTTCACATCTTGCCAAACCAGTAGTGTGTTATAAACAATTATGATGTTCTTAAGATGATTTAACTGATCTATATTACCGATAAAAGGGAGGGAGTTAAGCCTTCTGGGATCACAAAATAGGGATTCAAGACCCAACCATGAGGAATCTTTCCTGTTCATAAACCAATCTGACATCGTTTTAAGTTGTGCTGACCAATAATATAGTAGTAGATTGGGCAGGGACAAGCCTCCCAGATCCTTTGACTTAGTGAGTATAGAGGACTTAACTCTTTGGTGTTTGTTGTTCCAAATATAGTGAGAAATATAAGAATTCAGTGACTTACAAAAAGCAGGGGTCAAATAACTCGGGAGATTTTGAAATACTTGATTCAATCGAGGGGGAATATTCATTTTCATAGTGTTGATTCTCCCAAGGAGGGAAGTTGGTGGGAAGACCCATTTTGTCAGATTATTCTTAACCTTAAACAGTTTGTTTAAATCAGGAGTTACAAAGATATCCAAGTATTTGAAACACACCCCGGACACTTGAAAAGGAGATAGTATTGACATATCCTGGGGGATATTAAAGGGCGTACCGACCAACTTCCCTAGGTTAATCTTATAACCCAACAAGGCACTGAATGTAGCTATAGTTTTCAGAACTGCCGGAATTGATTTATCAGGTTTGTTCAGATATAGAAGGACATCGTCTGCAAATGAGGAAATAATGTGTTTCTCTTTTAATTCTGATAGTCTCAGCAAAAGGTTCAATAAACAACATGAACAATAAAGGTGACGGGGCACCCCTGTCTGCAGCCCCTGCGCACTGGCAAGCCATCAGACAGTAGGCCGTTAGTACTGACTGTGGCTATTGGGTCTGAATAGAAGTTTTTAATCATATTAATGAAGTTAGAGCCTATACCAAATTTTTCTAATACCAGAAATAAAAAAGACCATTCCACTTGGTCAAAGGCTTATTTTTTACTTTTTTTGCATCAGTGGAAACTATCAGTTCTGGGTTTTTATGAGTTTTAAGATACTGAACAACATTAAGAGCACGGCATACATTTTCTGTGCCATGTCTTGATTTAACAAACCCTGTCTGATCTGGGTTTGTTATTTTTGGAATGATGTTTTTCAATCTCTGGGCCAGTGTCTTTGCAGCAATTTTGTAGTCCTCATGGAGGAGACTACTAGGTCTAAATGATGAGCGATCTAAGTGGTTTTTGTCTTTTTTTTAAAAGTAGACTAATGGAAGCGTACCTCCAGGAGGGGTGGATGCCGTCTCTTAAAATACCATTGATGCATAAAAATTGGGTGGATCTCTGGATAGAATTTCGTAAAAAATGGAAACCCATCTGGGCCTGGACACTTTCCATTTGGCATAGACCAGATTGTGGCCCATTTGTACATTTGACCCAACATAGTTTCATGGCTCGTTTTTATGTAAAACTCACACACTCAGCAAAATAACTGTACCCAATTTTTCAATAATTCAGTCTAGAGTTAACAAACGCATGGACTTTCTTCTTTGGAGACAGGAAATCCCTGATATTTGCAATGCTATAAGTGTGAAAAAAGGTTGCGGAAATATGTTATATGGAGTTTTAGGGACATATCTTGATCAAATAGATCAAGATCAGGCCGATGCTATCCAGGGCAGTTATACCATAACTTATACTGATTTAACTAACAACTTATACTCACTGTCACAAATTGCAGAGTCCTTGGAATATTAAAAAACACGCTTGATGTCAGCCAGGTCTGTGTAAATCTTTACCTATCACCTTGTTTAGTACTGTTTTTTTGCCTACTATTCATTAGCTGAGCCATGGACACATGTTAGGACAAGCCGTTGTGTTAATACTCATTTTGAGTTGCTCACCTGGTGTCATTCAAGAAAGCTGACAGTATTTACTCCTGTTTATGTCCACTAATCTGGCTCACTGAAATATCTCTTTCTCATGTGTACCCCTTATTCATACCTATTTCTTTATCTAGCTGTCATCTCCCTCTGTGTTACAGCATGCTTACTTTTCCTTTCAGTTCTGCTGTCTTTGTATAGTCTGGAGTGAATCATACCCATTTGATGACACCCTTACAGAACCAATGGACGCACTACATCAAGCACTAAAACCTGTCAGATTATTGAGAGCTAAAGTCAAAAGGTTACCTTCATAAAATAAAGTCTAGCTGTCTTTTGACAGTGAAGACAGCAAACTAATGGTTTTACTGGTAATGGGTGCCTCATCTTGCTTCTAGTGCCTGCAGCAGGACATCTTAAACAGATACTTTCCTGTAAATCTACTGGAGTTTGCCCTAAGGGACAAACAAGTAAGCTAAAGAAGCCAATGAAGTTATTTGTCCCTCATTCTCCTGTTGTTTCCTTCATCCCTGATTTGATCGTGGCCTGTGCTTGTAAGGGTTACTGTACCCAGCTCGTAATGCACTCCAGACGGCCTGACTTCCTAATGACTGGTTGTGCTTTAAGCCTTTCCGGGCACGGCGGTGGCTGCAAGCCTTACACATAGAGACACACACACACTTACACACCACGTGTTGACCAGTTAAATGTGTGCCTTAGTCATGTGTCTGTCCCAACCAGCACCAGGACTGTAACCAGCTTTCCTATCACATTATACCAGAGCCAGACTCTAAACCACTTCATTTATATCACAAACTGTTTGACAGATCTTTGGGGGCAGGTGTGTCTAATATGAGGCAGGAGATTGTCTGAACCTAGAAAAAAGCTGAGATGATCCTCAGTCCTTGTTTGTTGATATAACTCAGGCTGATAGCTCTTTCCATCAGTATGCACCACCACACCAGGGATTGTCCAATACCAAGGCAACAAGTTTGTTTGTTTGGTGTAAGGCTTCCAGTCCTTTTTTATTACTGACCAAAATGTTTAATTGCATGTTTTCACAGTTTTTCCTCTTTTCCAGGTCTGTTGTGTGAGTTGTTAATTTGTAATGCTCAACAAACCTAAGTTATTTTGGAAACGCTAAAGCTGATGTTTAGTGGTTAAAGGAACAATTTTAAATGTAATACTTTGTAATTCATAAAAACAGAAGGGGCTATCACTCTGCCCTCCCCCTCTGTCGCTCTACCACATCTTTCCATCCTCAGAACAATTCCTTTTCAAACAAAAAAAAAAAAAACTTTATTCAAAATATTCAAAATGCAACTCACAATGACCAAGACAATAAAAAATACATTTGCTGCTTGCTTTATTTCTTCTTCTCTGACACCTACTGTGCAACAAGGTCAACAGGCCCATGAAATGACTTAAATGGAATATACATTTTGATTCTGTTTGATTGTTGGGATTGCTTTTGTAGCATATAAAGATATATACATTTCCCTCTGTTTCATAATAAGCTTTATTGTTAAGGAGGTTATGCTTTTGCAGGCGTTTGTTAGTTTGTTAGTTTGTTAAGAGGATAACTAAAAAAAGTTATTATACGAATTCAATGTATTTTTCAGGATATGTCAAAATGGGCCAAGGACCTATCAGTTACAAATTGGTGGTGATACACATTTCAGGTGTAGATTCAGTAACCTTGTAAAAAATACACTGCCTGGCCAAAAAAAAGTCGCCACCTGGATTTAACTAAGCAAATAGGTACGAACCTCCTATTGGATAATTACCGCATGGGTGATTGTCTTTCAGCTGGCAGCAAGTTATTAAACCCCAGCTGACGCAATGAGTAGCTTCTCATTTCTTAAACAACCATGTCGAAAGACACATCCTGTGTTCATGGAAAAGATGTTAGTCTGTTCAAGAAGGGTCAAATTATTGGCATGCATCAAGAAGAGAAAACATCTACGGAGATTGCAGAAAAACTACTAAAATTGGATTAAGAACTGTCCTGGAGGAAGGTCATGTGGTCTAATGAGTCCAGATTTACCCTGTTCCAGAGTGATGGGCACATCAGGGTAAGAAGAGAGGCAGGTGAAGTGATGCACCCATCATGCCTTGTGCCTACTGTTCAAGCCTGTGGGGGCAGTGCTATGATCTGGGGTTGCTGCAGTTGGTCAGGTCTAGGTTCAGCAACATTATGTGCCCAAAGAATGAGGTCAGCTGACAAACTGAATATACTGAATGACCAGGTTATTCCATCAATGGATTTTTTCTTTCCTAATGACCCAAGCATATTCCAAGATGACAATGCCAGGATTCATCAGGCTCAAATTGTGAAAGAGTGGTTCAGGGAGCATGAGACATTTTCAGACTCTCCCATCATCAACACAAGCTCTTGATGAAAAACTTAATGCAACACTGGATGGAAATAAATCTTGTGACATTGCAGAAGCTTACTGAAACAGTGCCACAACGAATGCGTGCTGTAATCAAAGCTAAAGGCGGTCCAACAAAATATCAGTGTGTGACCTTTTTTTGTGGTGGCGACTTTTTTTTTGGCCAGGCAGTGTATTTGTTAACATTGTGAGAGAGTTTTCCACAGTATCACAAATAACTCAATAAGTTCTCAATGAATTTTGATAATATTTTCAGGAAATGTTTTTCACTGTACAAGGGACAAGTTATTAGATTTTGGTGGTGATCCAAATCTGGATATGAATCCAGGTATTTTTTCAGTGAGTTGTTAATATTGCAAAATAGGGCAGATTTCCATGTTTTCGCTAATAAGTCAATACTTTCTTTTTTTTTTTTTTGGTTGTGACAGGTGATAAAATTTTGGTGGTAATCTGAATCACCTCATTGACCAACATTCCCTGAAAATCTAATCAAAATCCATGAAGGACTTATTGAGTTATAAGCTCAATTATGGAAAATGTCCCTATCTTACAATATTTACAAATCTCTAATAAATTCCTGGATCAGCATACAGATTTGGATCACTACTAAAATCCCCTCTTCCTTGTGCCATGACCAACGTTCCCTGAAAATTTTATCAAAATCCACTCATCGGTTTTTGCCCTAGACTTTTCTAAAACAAGCTAACAAACAATCTAACAAATGCCGGCAAAAACATACCCTCCTCAGAAGTAAACATTGATTCTTTAATGGCATCATATTGGCACAGTCTGTAGATACATATTGCGTTACGGAGTTACAGAAGTGCAAGAGTGTATGGCACGATAGCAGCTCAGCCAATCCTGTTCTTGCCTCTATGATACCATTGTTACTACCTCTTAGGCTGGCAAAGAGGGCGCATTACTTTGTTTTATTTATTAAGTCTGTGAAACATTTAGTGGTCCTTGGAGCAGAGCCTGACATTTTCTTGTATCTAACCTCATTTTTCCTTTCCCACCACCTGTTAAGTTTCTGTTTTTATGTACTTGGTGCAAGATTTTTCCTCCTGGAGACAGGTAATAATACCCCAAGTTGTTAAGTTTAATATAAATACATGTAGCCTGAATTCTTGACTTGTCTACCACCTGTTAGGTTTCTGCTTTAAGTGCTTGATGCAAGCTTTTTCCTCACAGGGAGAGGCAGTAATATCTAAAGTTGTTAAGTATTCACTTACACAACCAGGCTGTCCCTCAGGGCCCACGGCTGCAGGCTCTAACTGCTCAGCCCATATGTTAATGATCTCACTCTCTAATGCCCCAAAGTCCACAGCTAAATGTATACAGTTGTGTACGCTCATGCCAAGAAAAACAAACAGCCTCTTGAAAATCACTCGCAAAGGGGGGAGTGTCAGAACTTGTTGGGGTTTTAACCTAAATGTGGAGGAAAGTGCTCACTTATTTTCTCACTGCACCAGCTTGGAGGTTTAAATTCAGACAATTCAACAGCAGCCAACAATTTAAAAATCCACCAAGAGTTTGGAAATCCTCAACTCTATAAGACATGATAATAATAGCCTTACATTACATGATGAATCTGTTCTCATGGTGACATTTTCTCCCTGACACTAATGCTGTTATTCTTCTCTCTATTTTCCACTCCACCCTCCTTCATCTCCAGGTGGCTAAGGACCCAGTGAGGGCCCCAGTCTTTCACCAAAACGAACAATGTTGCTTTTGGCTGGAGCAAAAACCTCTAATTGTAAGCTAGAGGTCTCCTATCTTTGTCAGGATAAGCGACTGATGCTGGGTGGCCTCCTCACACAAACACGCAGTATTGTGTTCTCACCTGAGGAAGCTTGTTCTCTTACTGCCTTCAGATTAACAGGTAGGTGCACAAACACACACATTACACACACTTACAAAGGGCAGGTTGTGCTGTTACATCCTGCCACCAGAGGGTGCAGACAATGTGCCCCCATCACCCCCCGGCTGCAGCCCCAAATTCCTCAAGGCACCAAAGAATAGCCCTCCGGATGTAAAATGAGCCTACCAGACAAACAATGAGCTGTGATAGGATGTACACACATTTTTCACATGTTTGATGATTTGACTGCTGCTAAAAGATGTGTCAGAAGATTATGATCGTTTTTATGTGTTGTCCTCTTCTTCTCAAGGTCCCTTTGGTGCTGCCTCTTTCACACACAAATCTACACAAAAATAGCACACACAAACACACACTTATGATGATATGAGATATGGAAGCATTATTTAAATGTATTTGACCATTCTGAAACAGCAATTTAAAAGCAGGGATATGACAGCCACCCTAGAAAGATGTGATGTCAGGATCATGTCCTTTTGACCGATCACAGCACATTTTTCCATGAGGCGCACTTTATGCCAATCACTGCAACTCTTCTGCTTGTAAGGTTCAATTCTCTCCCCTTAACATTGTCTTGTATGTCATCATATTGCAAAAGTATTGATCACCATACATCTGCAATGTTATTCAAGAATTTAATGTTTCTTGAGTCTTTAGTCTCTTTTTATTTTTGTTTTTTTATATTGTTTTAAAATTTTCCTAGAAAGTCCAGCGAAAGGAAAACATGCTCATTCTTATCACTAGTTTTAGACCATGTCCACATGGAGGCACCAGAGTAGACTGGTCAACCGACTGGACTCATGAGGGGAAAGGAGCCTTAAAGTGACAGAAGCTCTGCCAGACGATCTCTGATAGAGTGAAAATGGATCAGTGGTACTCATTGAAGAAAGCTTGGAAGGTTTTTTGCAAAAATTAAACTTAACAGATTTTCGAGCATAAAAGCTAATAGTCGAAAACTGGCTCTTATATGAATCTTGCAACCTTGTCCTTGATGGCCTTTTTTGTGCTTCTGGCAGGGTCTTGCAAAGGAGGACACGGTTACATGGGGCTGAGCACTTGATGGGCCAGCTGCTTTGCATAATATAGAGACACAGCTTTTATTTTCTTGAGGTGTACTTAATTCGTCGTCTACTGATGTCAAGAATTGAAGTGTATGGATGGTCGGGTTGTTCTGAGAGCGTCCACTGATGGATTAGGTAGTTCACTGCTCCAGGCGCAGAGCTGTAATGGATAAATGGTAAAAGGACTAGACCTTAAATAGCACTTTTCTCCTTTCTAGTGTTTGATTACTCAAAGCAGGTTCACACCACAGGTCACATCTACCCATTCACACCCATTCACTCTCACATGCACTCACTGACGGTCGGACTTTCTATGTCAGTTGCCCATCAACTAACACATTCACCCCTGCCATACCCATTTAAACACCACTGACGCAGCAGTAGGAGCAACTTGGGGTTAAGTGTCTTGCCCAAGGACACATTGCCATGTGACAGCCACAGCTGGGCTCAAACCTGCAACCTTACAGTTACCAATCAAGTGCACTATCAGACTGCACCACCAATGCCTACTTGACTCTGTCAATTCAAATGTTTATTTACAGTTCAAGTATGGATTTGCACCCCATGTTCAAACAGATTGATGTTTGAATATGTAGTATAAGTAAGAAGACAGCCCTAGCCTGTGTGTGTGTTTATGTATATATATATATATATATATATATATATATATATATATATATATATATATATATATATATATATATATATATATATATATATATATATATATATATATATATATATATATATATAGATATATAGATATATATATATATATAGATATAGATATAGATATATATAGATATATATATATATATATAAAGTCATGGTAGAACTCTAACACTGGTTGTGCTTACATCTTATTGAATGTAAGCACTTCTCTTGTATCCTGCAGCTGCTGTATATTTTGGAATTTCCCCCTGTGAGACTAATAAAGGAATATCTTATCTTATCTTATCTTATCTTATCTTATCTTATCTTAATGCCACTTTCTTTTGCATATTCCATAACTGACGTAATTTAAGAGAACTTAGTGAGTGGCTCTCTGACTGCCACAGAAATATCCCTTCATCAGTTTCAATTTCCTTTGCTCTTCAAACTCCTTTTTTGCAATATGCAACTGCATATTCCGTTAATCTATGGTCTAAGGATATTTCTGCCAGTTTATTGAAATGTTTCCACCATTTTTTCCTATTAGAAGGCATTAATGCAGTAGCCACAGAAATACAGTTTTCTCAGATTTTCAACATCTTGAATAATGAATTCTTCTTTGTCAGAATTTTTGGGTTAAATCTCCACCAGTAATTATGGTGTCAGTAAAATAAATTTTCATATAGGCTCATAGACAAAGAAATTTAATTAGTGCCTCTAAGTTCTGCCTGCTGGGTCACCTAAAGGTAAGAAGGTCAATAATATTAGATCTACTCTTCATCAGACTTGACCAGAGTACACTTCAGCTTTTCCTTTGTTGAATTATTTAAAGCTGTGTATAAATATGGAAACTTCATCAGGGCAGGGGATACTGTATGTGCAGGGCCAAGGGGAGAGAGAGGAGTGAGAGTGAACGTATTTAACACAGTGTGTCTATTTGATCAGCTGCTCAGGTTTCTCTTTGGTTAGCTGAAAAATATTTTGTCTTTTTTATCTTTTATCTCAAAATCTTGCTGCCTGCTGAAATCAAATATACAATGAAGAACTATTGGACGTAATGAGCTTAGCCAACATGTTTTACATTACAGCACAAACAGCGGTAGCATTACCTTAAGGCCAGTGCTTATTACAGTGGCAGAGAGATAACAATGGCATGTCTGGATGTGTTTTATAAGGGAATACGCTGATCTGTAGACTCTTTGACCATGGGCTGTATGTTGCAGTATTTTGGTCTGAATGTCACATGGCACAGTCAAAAAGTCAGAAAGCTTCCTAATAACCCCACTTTTAGGGTAAAACTAAACAAAAAACTATAATGGCTCAACTAGACGCTGCAGTAAGATTCTTTGTAGCATTTCACTTTTTCTTGTTGTTCTGTCTGCTGGCTGCTTCTGATGAGAGCAACATATCCTCGATCTGCCAGGCATCTTGCAGAGGAAGGGGGAGGAATTGATAAGGGAATTGTTTAGCATAAAAACTGAAATTGATTCCTCAATCCAGTTGCTATTGAATGGCAGATTGCATTGGTTTTTGATTCCTATCCCTAGTCTCAACTCCACCTCTTTACCTTCTTTATAGTTGACTAGAAGTTAGTTTGAAACCGCATTTCCAAAATGGCAACCACCGTTGTTGGGTTTTAAAACTGTCATCGACACCAATGTGTGGCATCACTGAAACTAGGTCCATGCTTCATACAGTCTATGATTTGTAGTAAAGCATGTCAGAATACTCTTGTTATTTGGTTCCGTGCACTTTGCTGAAAAAGATCTGAGGATGATGGGAATGGCTTTAATTTGTCTGGTGTTATGACATGAATCAACTGAGACAAGGACAAATCTTGACTTTATAACCCCTGGTAAATAAATGAACCACATAACAAAAGACAAGGATAATACAATTCATGTGAACATCAGCAGCACTCCCAGTGGAAATTCATCCACTTTTGTTGACACATTTCACAATAATGGAACCAAAAGGTGGGAATCACCAAACTCAGTGTGATCCATTATCTGGTGACCATCTGGCATGATGAATAATGACTTAAATTTGAACAGTTTTGTTGAGAAAGTACTATGTGAACATAAGGTGGACAAAACCATCAACAGACCCAACAAAAGAATCAACAATTACATTTTATTCATGCATATTTTTTATTTTAAGCACTTCTTGAATCTGTTATGTTCCTTATTACCTCCACCAATGAAGTTATGCAAGATGACTTAAAATTGAATTTTGGTAGTGATTTGAAATTGGATGCAGATCCAGATCCAGGTTTTTTTTATAGAGTATTTGTTGACATAGGGAGAAAGGGCAGCCTTCCACATCTTTGGTAATTAAATGGTAAATGATAAATGGACTTGAGCTTATATAGCGCTTTTCTAGTCTTTGACTACTCAAAGAAGGTTTACAGTGCACGTCACACCTACCCACTCACACCCATTTGCTCTCACATGCACTCACTGATGGTTGGAGTTTCTATATAAGTTATCCATCAGTAAGTATTAACACATTCAAGCCCTTTTGTACCCATTTACACACCACTGACACAGCAGTGGGACCAACTTGGGTTAAGTGTCTTGCCCAAGGACACATCGCTATGTGACACCTGGAGCTGGACTCGAACATGCAACCTCCTGACCACTGACCAAGCGCACTATCAGACTGCGTCACCAACGCAATTACTCAATAATTTCACAGTGTATTCATTTTGGTGTGGATAAGGATGGAATTCTCTGAGAATGTTTGCCATGGCAAAAGAAAGAAGTGATTTAATTTATGTGGTGATCTGAATCCAGAGGATTGTTTTTAACAGATTTGTTACTGAGTCATATCGGCCAGTTTTCCACATTTTTGCTAATCACTCAATAAATTATTAATAGATTTGGCTGACATTTTCAGGGAATGTTGGCACAAAGAAGAAGTGACTAGATTTAGTGCTGATCCAAATTCAGATTCGTATACAGAAAATTTTGTACAGAATTGTTAGCATTGTGAGATTGGGCACTTTCCCATGTTTTTGCTAATCACTCAATGAAATCCCAACAGATCATGGTGGAATTCTCAGGCAATGTTAGTCATTGTACAAGGAAGAAGTGATAAGATTTTGGTGATGACCCAAGTCCAGATGTGTATCCAGGATTTCTTAATGGATTTGTTTACATAGTGAGATAGGACACAGGTTTTTCACATTTTTGTTCATCACTCAGTAAGTTCTACATGAATTTTTTATTGACATTTTCAGGGATTTTAGCTCATGACACGAAGAAGAAGTGCTAAGATTTTGGATGTGATCCAAATCCTGATGTGAATCTCGAACTTTTTCAAAAGGTTTGGTAATTGTGCAAAATAGGGCAGTTTTCCACATTTTTGACAATAACTTTCCCAACAGTGTTGGAAATGCCTAGGCAGAGGTTTGTGCTCTCATTGTTTTAGCCCCTCTAGTTTATGTATAGTTATATTTTTACACTCTGTTTTTTATATACTCAACATTTGTTTCACATTTGCCCGTCTGTAACCAAGCAAACATTTGCTTGTAGCCTCAGAGAAAGTGCGAGGCTGATGTGTCACCAGGAGAGTCATACAAACAGAGAGAACAGAGACAAACACTCAGAAAGACTTTATAGTTTGTATGTTATACATTACTCCCGCCCCTGAGCACATTAAGACATTCTTAGATACACACACACATATGACAACACACACGCTGACTTAGAAAAGCACAGACTCTCTCCATCAAGCCCTGATAACCTCTGGCTCTCGTTAGCTCGGAGCAGAACCAGACCGCCACTTTGAAAAACACACACATATGCATCACACACACTAACACACACACACCACAAATATCCCACCCCCAGCGTCCCTAACCGTGGCTGACACATCAAAGGGCTGTGTCCGCGGAGGGAAGTCAGGGAGGGTCTGGGGAATCATGGGAGACAAAGGAAGCGATTAAGAGATAAGGATCAGTCTAAGATATGACATTTCATCCTGGGCAGATCCGGTAGACACACTCCATTCAGGCAAGGAAGGGAGGAGGGAGAGAAGGAGGTTTCTCTCCTTTTCAGCTCTCCTCCTACCTTTACTCACTTCTAAAGTCAGTCTGTAAAATTAGAGATAAGTCTGCCCGCTAAAATGCCCTCAGAATTGACTCTTAAGGCACCCATAAATGCTGTGAAATAAATCTGTCTTCTAAATATATGTATTTTCAACTTAGATATAGAATGAGACAGTATTGTTTATATTTGTATAGTTTATGCTGATGTTGATTAAAAGATCAATTTATCCATTATCCAAACTGCTTTTCCCTTTCGGGATTGTGGGGGACTGGAGCCTATCCCAGCTGACATTGGGCATGAAGCAGTGTACACCCTAGAGAGAAAGTGAAACCAATCACGCTCAAACTCACACCTAAGGAATATTTAGAGTCACAAACTTTAAATGAGGATGTTTTTAGTCTGTGGGAGGAAGCCGGAGTGCGCGGAGAGGCCGCGCATACATGTGGAGAACATGTAAACTCCACACAGAAAGGCCCTGACCGATACAGGGTTTCAAACCAGCAACCTTATCCCTTCAAGCTGCTGTGCCCCACGGTGCCGCCCTTTAAACCAACCCTACGTAGTTTTTCCACCCTAATATAATATTTCTAGAATCATTGTGATGGTACATCACCTTACAACAGGTTGAATGACACCTCTGTCATAGTCTTAGGGGGTCTGTATCACCTTCACTGGCACTACGTAACTTCGATGTGGATGGTAGGAACACTTCCACACTAAAAAACTACAAACTAAAAAACATGATCAGACTGTACCTTATCAGTCCACATGCTTTATTTGTCTCTTGGGACGTCCTGGCGGCTTGCTTGTCCTCCCTCTGTATGTCAACAAATGCACGTTGGTGTGAGGCGCTCTGTTTTTGTAACTGCGCAGTTACACTCAATGACCATAGAGGCCCCTAGAGAGCTAAAAAGCCGGAATCTTACTTAGTGCTGCTTTAAAAAAGATGCTTCATAAAAATGTTGTTTACATTGTTTACGGTTAGAACCACAAACGGTATGATGCTTATTGATCACATGGAGGGTCCCCAATATTGTGAGTGTGGATGCAAACTGTCGACTCTCCTCTCAAAGCAAAGAAGTATTGTGGTAACTTAACTAAAGGGCATTGCTGCTTGTTGCAGGAGTTAACTCATCCCTGTGCACAGACTCAAAGGTGCAGGCACAGTAGAGCACACATGGAGAGAGCAGACAAGTTATAGACAGCTAGACAACTGAAAAAAATGTGTCTCTACATATTGAACTGTGGACATTGTACCGAACAGTTCAATATTTTATTGAGAATTGTATACATCCATAACAGGTAGTATGCAGGTGTTTGTCTGCAATTTTTAATTATAGGTGTCAATGATTTCTGATGTAATTCTGAGGTTGTAACAACTATTTCTTTCTTATTTTGAGATAAAAAGTTAATCATCAGGAAAACAGTCTGGAGCAACTTAAAGCAACTTCCCCGATTTAAGCAAAACAAGCAGCCACCATTCAGACACATAAACATGATCAGTTGCTGATTTGTGATCTGGTTGTAAATTCTCCTCACCCTTTCTGCCAAAGCTCACAAAGTTCCTCATTTTATTTGCCCTTAAATAGTATTTAGGAACACAAAGGGAGTGAATGCCAAAAAACGTCCTCATTGTGGGCCTAATTGCCTCAGGGTCGTGTTACGGCTCCGGTTTCACGTCATTGCTTTCAAACTGTAGCTCGCAAGCCGAGGGGCACAATCCACCTGCCTCTCAGAGAGCCGCACAAAGGGTCAGCGTATGAACACAGAGGGAGTCTGTTAGCAAATAAACACTGAGATCTCACTCCCAGCCAAACACCGAATCCTCTCCTCAGATATTTATGCACCTGAAAAGGGAGACGCCGCCAAAAGCCCAAAACAGCTTCTGTAAGTAACCAGAGCAAAACAATGAGCTGTCAGCAGACGACACCATACTGTAGATCAACTATTATCACACTGAAAGGCAAATTAGTGCTTCATAGAGAGGCCAATAGGAGAATGAGATGTAGCAGTCAAGCATAAACAGCTTTGTCTAATTACAGGAGGCTTTTTTTACAACGTCTCAGCTAGCCAGAGGCTTTGGCGCGCTGGAGATTGTTAAATGAGGGATACACACTTTCCTCACTGTCTTTAATTTCCTGCCATATGTGTAAATGAAGACCAGGATGTGAGAAGAATATGTGACATTTTATGTTGCCACTTGTTTTTACTGCAGGTTAAAAAAACAAACAGCAGGGTCCTTATGGGGATGAATAGTCACAGGACCGGAGAGCCTAAAAAAGGTGCATCCAGGTCTTCGAAGTCTAACTCCGTTTATGTTTTTTAGTTGAAAATTAGTTTAGTGAATTTTTTTTACCTTAAGCGTTAGCATAGTTTTACCTATTCTACAGTTGGTCTTCACTGTCCCTGGGTGATGATGTGTCTTGAGCCTTAGGTCCATTGTTTTACTTTCATGCATCCCCTTGTGTCATGTCCATCTCTTACGTCCCTTTCAAAGTCCAAAATAAATCCACACAGTAGATTTAAATGATGCCGGTGCATTCCTCAACAACACCATCATGTGAACTTTATAAGTCATTGATTTTATTTCTTCTGAACCAAAAGCCTTATTAAACGTTTAAAACTAAAGCATTAAAAAAAACAATACATGGTGTCCATAAATCAGTAAAATATTGTCACCCCAAATATTGGGATGCTATAGTGTATCATTTTCCCCCACCTCTGCTATTTAAAGCTACTGTTCTAAAGCTCAACAGATGGAAGAAAAGATGTTTATTTGAATATTAAAAAAGTGTTTAGGCTGTCAATTCATTTAAAAATGGATCAATAAAAGATGACAATTTGTTTTGAAAAACTTTCCTGGTAATTCTAACTTACATTATTTTAGACTAGGTAACCAGTTTTTTGTAATATAGAAGTACATTTGGGTGAACAGTCAAATATTTGGGCATGTTGGCATGCAGTAGCTGAGCTGACATAAATGAGAACTATCAACTTATTATGACACTACGGCGAACCTTTGATTGAACTTATAAAACTTTAAGTCACTGTGACCAATTTTCATAAATGGCGAAGTGCTGTAGTCTAAGCTTCCAATGGCTTTTCCATCATAAAAAATAAAACTTTAAATACAAGATTGCGTAAAAGTAAGTTAAATGAATAAAGAAACATGTGAAAGTAGCCCTCCACAGGACTGCTAAAGCAATGCTGAGGATGAAAAGTGTTTTCAGTGAGTCTCTGTAGTACTGGAGGGCCGGCCAGCACACCTGTTCGGTGGGAGAAGCGAGGCGGAGGCTCTAAATACAGGCCAGAGAAGCATCAGGGGGCCGGGCTGTCCAGCAGCCATCTTTTCATTAGCCGTATCTAATGAAACTGCACAGGGCCCGAGGAAGAAAGGCCTACTGCAGGGACACCCTGCCCTGCCCGAAATTACACCAGAGACTCGCCCACAAAAGAAGCATTCCGTCCACACAGCGACACCGGCACTTGACACCAAATTTTAAACCCGCAGGTTGTTTCATGGACAAGTGGAAATTTCCACTGCCGTCCCTTCACAGCCGGAGAGGTTTGGTGGGAGAAACGAGGGGGTTTTAATCACACACTTACTCACACTCATTCACTCCAAGCCCCCGACCCTGCGCTCCTGTACTCTTTGTTTGGGAGCAGTTGTCAAGATGGAAATATCTGATACTCTTACTAATCACTCAGGCAGCAATTACTGTTATTAAGCTTTCTTTGAGAGGCCGTCATTGTTTTTGTTCTAACACCCCTGACAGACACCAGCAGAGCTAACAGCCTGAACACATGGGGCCAAACACAGAGCTGGGACTGTGCTCATGTACTTAACTGTGCGTGTTAAGGCATGCGTGCACACACACACATACATATACACTTAGTATAAGTCAGCGGAAGCTCAGAGAGGGTGAGAATGACCAAACCCCTAACAACTGTCAGTCATGATCAGTGTTTTTTAGTTTACATCCTTGGTTAGCAACAACAGTTTTTTTTTTTTACTTCAAATGCCATTAAAAATCAGCTTTATTGGGCAGGTGGGCCCGGTTGTAAGCCTGATGCAGTAGAGCTGTAGCCTTTTGCATCAGCTGCACATAAATTCTGTTCAGAATCTGGTTTGAAGTCCTCACTTAGCCCAATGTTGAAACAAGGTAGGTTGTAACTTAAGTTTGTCTTTGTTCTGCCACACCACAGAGACGTAAGGTTTATCTTAACTAGTACAGTGTAACATACAAACTTAACAAAATAGTTGCATCTATTATATTATACTTAACTCTGAGGATGATGCAGAGCACACGGAAATGTGCCTGATTGGCACTTGATTGTCAGCACTTGTGAGCATGGGCCCTGCCACAGTTGGTGTCTGCTCCAAGAATCAGCATGCCACATTTGACTGATCTGGATATGTGATTTAAATTGTGCTTTTTGTTTATTTCCTTTCGTCCTTAAGCTCTTGAGCTTTGTCTTCTGTATGTTTCTGTTTGTCAAAACACTTGTGCTACAAATGAAGTTATTTTTATGGGCCTGATGCAATAGGGCAACTTCAAGGTGGTTTTCACAAAACTAAATTGCAGCATTATGTGGAGTGAGCCCTGGTACCATCTCCAAACTAAAGGCCAAGTTTCATATAACAGGGATGACAGAGACGGGCAGCAAAGTGGCAGTCGCAAGAAGACAGTTTCTTCTTTTCAGTGCTCAGGAGCCTTAGGCGTCTTTCGACAAACAGCTTGTAGTCAGCATGTAGTTGTTTATTTTACACAAAAAAGCAGTATGAATTATAAATTAAGTGGAGGCAAGGGAACACACCAACAAACTTATCAAATCAGGATTAATTAAACTTCAAGACATTGTTGAGTTACAGACTTTATTAGTTAAGTTCAAGGTAAAAGGCAGAACGCTGCCAGAAAATATATAACATCTTTTTGTTTTTACTTCAGAAAATAAGGATCATAGAAGGAAATTTGATTTTAAACATCCATTCGCACGTACTACTCTAAAACAAATGTGTATTTCAGTGTGTGGTGTCAGATTATGGAATTATTTAACAACTGACTTAAAAGCCTGTACGAATATTCATCAGTTCAAGAGAATGTATAAAGACAAAATGATAAGAAAATATGAAATTGATAGGTAAAAGATCTTATGTTGCTTTGTATGCTATTGTTGTTGCTGGTGAGTTGTTGTGTATGTTTGTTTGTTTTGTTTTGTTTTATTTTTTTGTTTCTCTGCTTTTTTGATAAGCACTAGTTGTTAAATATCTGACGGACAGACCATCTAATTATTTCTTGTTTTTTTTTTTTATTTTGAGAAAGGGGCTGGTAATCATAAGACTTTCTTCTTCCTGCCCCTTTTCGATCATGGAATGGAGCTTGTGGCAAAATTTGGAATTGTACAGCATGAGAACTTTCATTTTCATGATACAGAATAAAAATGCTAAAAAAAAACAACAAAAAAAACAATAATAATAATAATCTCTGGTCTCATTGGGCTGCTAGGAGTTCCTTCCATGCCCTTCACCATCAGGCCCATTTGCACTGGTGAAAGCAACACTGGAATGAAACATGGAGAAATATTATGATAAGGATGAGTCCAAATTCTGGTTGGATTTTGACAAGTTGAAGTTTATAGTGGGATTTTTTTAGGGGGACAAGAAAAAGGGAATAACAATAATCAATCCTGGAAGTGAACTAAGAGAGTTGTGGAGTTGGGTGTGAGGAAAGGACTAAGATGGCTAGTGTTGTGTATATAGAAGTATACAGACCAATTTAAATTATTGATATGAGCTTGAAAAGAGTGCTGCTTAGGATGACACCCAGACTCTTAATCTGTGGCGAGGTAAAAACTAAGGTGTTATCAAATTTGAGTGAGAAACCTTCTGAATTTGTTTTAGTGGATTTAGTATCAACAAGAAGAACCTCTGTTTTATCACTGTTTAGTTTGAGAAAGTTGCAGAAAAACCAGGATTTAACTTCCTGCAGATAATCTGTAAGGGAAGTTTGAGTGTTTGGTGGAGAGGTAGAGCTGGATGTCATCTGCGTAACAATGAAAACTGATGTCAGATTTACGGAAGATATGGCCAAGAGGAAGTAGGTAGATTAGAAACAGAAGGGGGGCAAGGACAGGGCCCTGGGGAACACCAGAAGTGACAGGAAAAGGTTGTGAACTGAAGGATTTGAGTTGGATGAACTGAGTGTGTCCAGAGACATGGGATATGCTGTACTTATTTTGCTTATTGTCACCTCCTCTTTGTCATTTAACATCTCATATAAAGCATCCAGTGAGAGCAGCACTGTGTTTCAGGTATGATTTGTACCAGGGAGGGAGCAGTGAACGAAAACATCTCCTCTCCAGTTCACTTCTGGGGGCGCAAAAATCAACACAAAGGCAAAGCTGCTCACAGGAGCTTTATTAAAGTAATATTTAGGGGATACAGCTGTGGGTTTATTAAATTTAGTGTAAAATCTGTCATGAAATTGTTTCAGGGCTTAAGCAATACACCTGTGTTAATAATGAATTCACCTGTGTCTGAACCCTGAGGAATAATACCCTCCTCTTCACATTTCGACCTGCACTGTACACGCTGTATGAGAACGCTCTTCATACCCGTGACCCCGGGGTCAGAGTGTTCCATTGATGACAGCCTTATCCCCCCCTTTAAATGCAGCGCGCATCATCCCGGCTGCCATGTGCCAGCAGCGAGGTGCGCATGATGAGTGGAGATGAGTCACAGACGGGGTGAGAGGAGGTGTCACACAGATAACCTCCACAGATGGACAGCGGTGAAGGTTTAAGGTTTCAAACCTGTGCATGGATGTGTGTGTGTGTGTCTGTGTGTCTTTGTGTAAAAATGATATACCCTGAAAAAGACTATAAGAAGAATGTGTGTGCGTCTGTGTGTGGAAGTATGAGTGGGAGAGTGAAACAAGAGGCCATGACCTGAAGCAGCACTGACATGAGCTTTCATCACAGCAGCCCCTCCTGATTCTCCAACGGACAGAGAGAGCACAACAACGGAGCACAGACTCAGTGTTTCCAGTTTGACGCACAGAGCAGAGTGATGCATCCTGGGACATAAACACTTGTTTCTATACAGCAGAGTATCTCCGCTGTTTGGATGATCTGTTAGTGTTGAATCACTCTGCTCCTCTGGTTCTGCAGATGCAAACGTGATGAAAATGAGTCCTTTTTTGTGTTCAGATAATGCCGCTATTGTTGGTTGAAAATTCATGTGCAGCATGTGTTTTAAGATAACAAGAGCTAGTTACAGAAAACATGGAGACTTTATGGACTTTTTTCTTTGAATAATTTACTCTGGTGTCTTCAGACTTTGGCAACCAGCAACAATTTTCATTGCCAGTATGGCCTTCAAATGGTTGGCAGTGAGTTGATGGTGAAAGTAATAAAAATGTTTGAGTGCTCACTCTGATCTCAACAAAAGGAACCTTTTTCTTCAAGTTCAGCTAAAAAACAACAGGTGCAGGTCTTCCTTTATTTAAGTTTTTTATTATTTTAACTTGATGCTTATGTTCTAAATGAAATCATTTTTTCAGGCTTGTTTGGTTAAACAGGGTAAAAAACGGATCTCATTAATGAAGAGGGGCAATCAGGGTTAGTCATAGTGAATAAAAAAGCCTTAGTGAAATAAAAACATTCATCCATTCTTTATGGATAATGCTTATTTCTTTCGGGGTCACAGTGGGGTGTAGCCTATCCCCGCTGACCTTGGGCGAGGGGCAGAGTAAATCCTGTTCCTTTTGCCAGCCAATCACAGGCCAGACACTCACATGTACACTTAAAACCATACCTAAGGGCAATTTAGAGTCACCAGTTATAAATGAGAATGATTTTGGTCTGTGGGAGGAAGCTGGAGTGCTTAGAGAGAGCCCGCACATGCATGGGAAGAACATTTATACCCAGAAAGGCCCTGACCAACACAGGGTTCAAACCAGCAACCCTAATGCACCCTTAAATTAACTGTATTTTCTTATTTATAGGTTGTGTTAAAATGACTGTTGTTTTGCCTCTTCTTACATAACACTTCGATTTTAAGTGATGTCTTGTATGGATTGTGTTTTACTTTTCGGGCCCCAGGTAGAGTAGTTGCTACATTGGTATTAGCTAATTGAGATCCAAATAAATAAATACAATTTTTTACAGGAAAAAATGCATTTAAGTGACAGCAAAAGACCAAAAAAATCCCTGAAAAGTCTTACTGCTAAAACAAGAAGAAAAACACTGTTTTGTATATTTTGGTGGACTAATTGACATACTGACACATTTTTGAGGGCACTTCAATGTGTTCAGCTGTGATGTTCATTTCACAAATGCATAATTCTTACAAGTTGTACCTCATTGTAGAGGTGACTAATCAGGCTTTCCTACCATATAAAATACAATGCCAATTGGTATTAATAAACAGGAAAAATAATCAACTGAAATAACATTTCAAAACTTGTTTTGAGGGGTATATATTTTTATTATTTTTTAAAAATTTCAAGTTATTACAAAAGAATATTAAGAGTATCATATAACTGAAGCAATTTGGCCCTGTGGTTTATAGAATCAAATTAAAGTGTCCCTTATGATAACCTAAGCTGCCTTTTTCTGCTCTAGTGTTTGACTCTTCTTTCAGATCTGTGAAAGGTTAAAAACTGTCAGCTTTACCAAACACTGAAAATGCTTAATACTTTTTCTAGTGTTTTTTTTTTTTTGTGTCACAACTTTTCTGTCCCATTCAAGGACAAACAAAACTCAACCTGTGATATCAGAGAACTCTACAGAAGACAAAACAGCAAGTTGATTTGAGATGGAGGTATGGAGTTCGCCCACTCGTCTTCCTTTGTTCCTACAGGGAGGTTCACTGTCTATAAACACTCAGCTTTTATGGTGGAACGTCCAAATAAAAAGCTTTTTGAAGACTTCACCCGGTCAATTAGTCGAGCAGTGTCAATAGAGCCGCTGCATAATGACTCACCTGTAATTGCGTGAGAACGAGCACTTACAGGAGACTGAGTGGCACGTCACATAAGAATGACAAAAGTAAAAGATCTGGTTTTTAAGGACTCATTCTGTAATGGACCCCAACCCCCCCTAATCCTCACCTTCTACCTCCCCTCACAGACTCACATTTATCCTTCCTGAAGTTCTCCACTGTCACGTGGATGAAGACTCGTTGCAGATATGGGTCTCTGGGTGTGATGTTGCTCGGGTAGTTTTAGTAGTTTTAAAGCCTAAAGCAAATACCAGAGAGAAGCCCTGTTTGGCTTGAAGTCATTATGGTGTATGAACAAAATATTTGGAAGCATTTCAATTTCAGGGACTTATTGTGAGCGGAAATTTGATCATCTTCAGTTATCCTTCAGTGCTCTCTGTCTAAAGTAACTAATAGGCAGAAAGCACTGTCTTTGTTGGCAATGTTTGATAAGTCGGTGAACCAGACGAAGAGTTAGGGTTCCCTCTTGTCGAATCATTTGTGGAATTTACACAGTGCCAGGATATTTGCATCCAATTTCTGATCACTACCTGCAGTAATTGAAGGATTTTCACCTCTGCCAATGCTAGTTTGTTTGTTGTTGGGTTTAACTCAACTGTGCAATTCATTCATGTGCAATCACTTACATTCATGTGCAAATACTTTGTGAATGTGTAAATAATCCTTATAGGATTTGCTTTTTAGTTTCTGTATTCAAGCCCTTTTTTATATTCATATTGGTAGAATAATGTACATACTGCTATTTTTCATGCTATTTTTATACTTATTCTTTATCAACGCTGTCCCCTTTGCTGCTATAACATTGCAAATTTCCCCGTGTGGGACGAATAAAGGTTTATTCTGTTATATTATAACTCTATTATAACTCAAAAAGTTAGTAACAGAATTTAAAGAAATTTTCAGGATGGGACAAAAATGGACCTAGGACCAATAGATTAGATTTTGGGGGTGATCTAAAAGTGGATTCGGATCCAGGAATTTTTTTGAGGATTTGTTACCATGGCGAAAGAGGGCAGTTTTTCATGTTTTCAGGAATAGCTCCAGTAGTAAGAGGTGGGATAAGGCAAAGAAATAAAGTCGTATGCATTTTTTTAGAGGAAAATTTCAGGCTCTACTCCAAGAACCTTAGTTTTTATATGGACTTATCAATAATGCTGTTTTGAGGAATGATATTTACCCCCTGGAACAAATCGTCTTCACCAAATGTTACACAGGCTTAATTAATGAAATTTCCCCCTCTTTGCCAGCCTAAGAAGTAGAAACAGTGGAGTTAAAGAGGCAAGAACAAGATTGGCTGAGCTGCCATCATGCCATGCTCTCTTGCGCTGCTGCAACTCCATAACGCAATATGAATTTACAAAAAAATTATGAACAGTTTTGAATGAAGTTTCAGAGAATGCTGGTTATAGCGCAAGGAGAAGGTGATTTGGTTTTGGAGAGGAGTCAAATCAATTAGCTCATTTGTGATTTTTTTAAAGGATTTGTTATCAGTGCAAGAGAGGACAGTTTTCCACAATTTCTGTAATAACTCAAAAAGTACCGAAGTGAATTTGATTACATTTTCAGGGAATGTTAGCCAATCACCTGGCACAACAGATGGACCGTTCAATATATTTCACTGTAGGAAAGAGCCCATAAAAAGTGTTTAGGGATGGGCAGAACCTTTCAGGGGAAAATCCAGCAAGTTATTGGACAATCATTCTGTCAGTCAAATTCATTACAGGACAATCAGGCAATGCAGTAGGTAGCAATGTGGAGAAGTTTGTAGTGTTGACATTTTAATTCAATAAAGAAACCTAATAAAATCTGAGCTGGTAAAAGTGCTACTTGAGCTGTTAGCATCATGCTAATCTCTGTATGAGCAGTCCCTTCCTGCTGTCGTCTCTCTCGTAGCTCCCCACTTCTTCCTGCTCTAAAGGACTCTGGATGGACCGTGCTGCTTTGGGCCTCCTACAATCACTGTAGATTGGAGCTTGGCAAGATGGAAATGTCGGATTACAGACATTGAATCAGGAAAGGTCAAGCTGCTGCACAAGGTTAGTTGGTCACGGCACAAGGGAGAAATGACTTGATTTTTGGTTGTGATCTGAATCTGGATGAGGATCTAGGATGCAGGATTGGGCAAATCCGAACACTTCTAGTTTTTTTGTTTGTTGGATTGTGAACAGGATGAATTAAAAAGTTTTAAAAGGATTTGGATGAATTTGAAGGGATTGTTGGCTATGACACAAGGGAGCAGTGACACAATTTTGGTGGTGATCTGAATCTGGATGTTGATCCAAGAATTTTGAGAAGTGCAAGAGTGGCGTTGTTGTGCATGTTTTTTTGCAATAACTTTGCTGGATGATGGTGGAAATGCCTGTGAAGAGGTTTGTGCTCTTGGTGATGGGGTAACACCGAAGGCAACAGAGAGGGTATACTTAATGTGGGTTGGTAGTTGGAGGACCAGCTTGCACATGGGCAGCACATAAGAGGCAACAACCATGATTTTCTTTGTTCTTGCTTGCTTTTTGGAGAATAACCCATGAAGGCCCAGATGTTTTAATGGTCATTGGACATCTTTTGCCTGCATATAATACATCCCCATTCCCAAGTTTATTTGCATGTGTTTTTGGACTAATAGCCAATGCATTATTCATTGCAGAAATAAGTTGGTAATCATTGCACAACCTTAGGGAAACTTATTTACAAACATTGTTGACATTTTGTACTATGTAGCCTATGTGCGGTGCATTTGAGAACATGCCTTAATTATTGAAAGTGACTTAGTGAATACTACAGGTCAGATGCTCACCTATAATAGCTGTCTCTTCAGGCTCCTTAGGGCAATGTCCTTTGCTCAGCTTTACCTAATGGCAAAACGACTGATGGATTCTGCAGAGGGACTGTACTCTATCTTCTAAACCTACAGACTTTCAGGCCTGATGCAAGGCTTGCTGGTTAACCAAAGACCCTCACTGACTTCTATGCTAACGTAAACATCTCCTTTTGCTCCATTTAATAAACATGCATCCCCTCTTTGTGTAGGTAAGTGGGATAATGACCAGGCAAGACAATTACCATAACTGGCTGATGTTATCTCTACTTCGGGGGGGGGGGGAATCAGTTGAAATGTTGTAATTGCTCTGTCAAGCTGCTAAAAAACATCCCCTCCTTCCCCCCCCAAACACACACACACACACACACACACACACACACATACACATATACGTACCTCCCAACCCTTACCCCCTCCTTTTTCTCCCCCTGCCCTCAGCCACTTCAAAATGAAATTCTTCTTCATCTTCTCCTTCATTTTTGACGCTGATGTGCAGGCATCAAAGAGAAGGCCAGCGGCATTTTGGGGGCCCGAGGGCCTGCACATGCTCTTGTAGAAAAACCTGATGTATAACTGAAAGTGTACCCTAAATATATGATGGCTTGAATGACAGAAAGTTAAGTTTGAATGAAGAAGTTGTAATATGGAGAGATTTTTGAAATAGATATGATTCTGGAGAAAACAAAGCAAAAATTTAAGCCTGTTGGAACACCATGGCAGTGCTTTGATTATTATTTCTCCTTTTCTAAAAATTGGGACCAGACCTTAAATTCAATCATTTTAAAACAACTCATTTGCAAATATTTGAAAAAGAATCCATTTAATCCTGATTATACCTCCAGCTCAATTATATTTTACATTTAAG
The DNA here is from genome assembly GCA_037902135.1 of Cetoscarus ocellatus. NCBI lineage: Eukaryota > Metazoa > Chordata > Actinopteri > Labriformes > Labridae > Cetoscarus > Cetoscarus ocellatus. The sequence goes on along the minus strand of JBAMNC010001357.1, from coordinate 629,515 downwards.
TATGTGTACATGAGCCATGTTGATGTACAGGACCCTCTCACTTAAACAATGCACATCAGCCGTCCCCCCCAGCAGGTCAAAGGAGACCCTTTCTCCAAACATTATCATATAATTTGGGACAGCCGTCAGCTTGTAAATAAGTGATGTAGAAGCCTTTTGTGTGATGGGGCACAGGTTGGAGACAGGCGTCTTTGCTCTGCCGGCATGAGCCGCTGAAGACAAAGGCAGGAGACAGAGCGTCTAACCTTTGATTCTTCTGAGGACTCAGCCGCCTTGTAGCAGGGCAGGACGCATCGGCCACAATCATGCCCCCGATGTGGGGACGTCAGGAACAATAGAATCACTCTCCCACAGTCAGGCTCAACAAGCCGCCCCGGCTGCAATTGGATTAGTGAGTGTCCAAGCACCACATGTTGGCCTAATTGACATAAAAGTGAAATTTGAGAACAATAAGGGCCTAACCTAAAGGCCTGCTGGCTTTCAGAGGCATTACATTTCTCTAACAGCTTCTGCCTTTAAGAGCAGGGCTGAAAACAGAAAACACTGAACAGTGCGGCGAAAAATGAGGCTGTTTTCCTTCTCTGATGTAAATCATCCAAGTGAGTTTAATGGCTTAAAGTTTGTTTTTTTTCTAATTTTACCTTTTAATAAAACTACATTTAAATAGACATCTTATAAGTAAGAGAAAAGGGGTTTGGCAAGGTTAAGAAATAAGAAAGGAGGATGCTATTTCTTCATTTATAACTTCAAGAAAAGGTCAAAATGAGGACAAACTGGTCAAAATGACAAGGAAACAGTCAAAATTTTATGAATTTGTTGGTTTGTAGTTTAATCTAAATTTTGAGGTTTAAATTAAAACATCCAGAACTAGAAATGCTCCAAGAGCAAGCATTTCTAACAATTTTGGGCATCTTATTGTCAAAAATGTGGAAAACTGCCCTAACTTACTCTGGGAACAAATCCTTGAAAATAATCCTGGATCCACATCTGGATTTGGATCAACACCAACATTCAACATTCCAGGAAAATCTCATCAAAATCTGTTTAGAATTTATTGAGTTATTTGCAAAGATGTGGAAAACTGCTTGATCTCCCAATGCTGATGAATCCTTTAAAAAAAGAAAATCCTGAATCAGCATCTGGATACAGATCACCGCTAAAGTCTAATTACATCTTCCTTGTGACAAGACCAACATTTCCATAAAGTTCACCAAATTCTAATCATGACATTTTGAGTTATCTTGTTCACAAACAAAAATACTAATTAATTAACTTTAAAACAAATGCCGCGACGAACAAAGCGCACTTTGGGGTAGGTAATCAAGTCTAAATACAGTTCCCCCTATTTTTTGTCAGTTCTGTATCTAGAAACTGTTTTTCAAATAAACTTTTGGATTTTGACTTTTCCATATTTCCCAACATTGCGAATCATCTTCTCACCATTGCAACATTTTCCTCAACATTTAGACCTTTTATTTTCCAAATCAATTATAAGACTTTTTCTTGACAATTCTTGACAGCATAAAGACTTTTTTTCATCATTTATCAACTTGTTAGATGTATGGACCTGTTCTCAGCATTTAGTGTTCCTGAGAGGTCCCCTGATCTATCTAGAGCCGATCATTATTTGCTGATATTAATAAGAAATAGATGTTTGACTATTCAAACTAATGTTTGTGGTCAACAATCATCTGAAGTCAATTCCTCATGTTGCAACTTTGAATTGCAAACACCCACCTGTCCACTTTTCATTGTTGCCACTTCACCTGCCGTGTCATTCACTTACAAAACTGTGGTAGAATCCTCTCATTGTTGGTTTTTTAATCCTGTTGGTTACAATTATTTGCCCAGTGTTAAAATATGTGTGTGCAATCTGTGCTTGGACCCTCAGAATAAAAGCTTATCAAGCTACATAACTGCACTTAGCTCTCTGTTATGCGTTCAAGTTCCAGTCAGAAACTTAATTGTGTGTTTGTTAGTTCAGAAAATGTATGATGAAAATTTGTATATTTGGCTTGGAGCTTCCTCAAATATTGGTGTTATGAGGCATATTTTATCTGATATATTTTGGCTTTGAAATATTAACATCAGTTATTCATAATTTTCTTAGACTTTTTACCTTGTAATATTGTACAATTGCAATGTTTGGCCTCCTGGATGGACTTTTTTATTGTGCTGATAATTTTGTCAATAAAGCCATAAAATTAAAGAATTTAAAGAAATGAAAAGAATTAAGGCTCCTGATAAGCTTAGTCTACGACACTATTAAGCAAAAAACTCAACCAGTCATTAAAACAGAACACAAAACTTGATGAGTATCAACCACTCTCACTAAAAGGTGATCGATATCATCAACAAAAAGTCTGCTCAGGGAATCCCTTTTTCTTTCTTGCTCTATTTTGACCCTTTCTTTACATACCCCCTTTTTTGTTATTTTCTTACTCTTTTGACATTAATTTTCAACAATGCACTTTTCTTTTCCCCATTATGTAACCTTTACATCTTGAAATTGTAGCTGGTTGACCTAAGGTCACTCCCTCACCTAAAATTCATCAGACTTGGTTCAGTTCAGGGGTGAAGTTGCATCATTGTTCCATTTTTCACCTGGTTTGCTTTTATGTCACAAAGCACTTTTTCAGGCAGACCAAAGCCTGTCAGTTAATTAGCCACTGCCACTAGTTGGGGATGTAGCTGTGGCCTTTGCTCTTGCCATCCGGCTCATTTTTACCCTTTGAGCTGGAAATACACAACCTGCTTCAAGTAATAACGTCATTCAGCTTGTAGCAGCTTGGTATTTTTAGTAATAAAGTATAGATACTAGTGTGTGTAGGCTGCTCAGATAAAAATGGCATATTCACCTGAGCATTGTGTTACCTAATTCTGCATGGACTCCTAGATTTTAACCTGTCAAGAGTACTGAAGGCTGGTGGTACTAGCAATGCTAATGTTTGCCACTCCATGCTTGATATTGTCAGTGAACGCTACATTAGCAAGCAAACTGCTGATGTATTTGGCCAAATTCAAGACACAATGCCCCGCTGTTCGGTTCACTTGCCTCATTTGGACGACTTCTACACTGCAAGCAGAACTCCTGTTTGCTTGGAAGTGAACCGAGCCCCCGTTTTTTTGGCAGAGCAGAGTTTGTTTCTTTAGCCTGAGCCAGAGTTCATGTTAGCTTTCACAGCACCCCAGATAAACCAAACTTATCTAAGAAGGGAACCAGAGTTTGTTTGGTCCTCACCAAACGTGTTAGGGGAAGCAACCTCTTAAACTGGCAATGGCATCCTTCTTGTTCTTCAGTTTGCCTTTTCCACAGTTATTTACCCTTAGTTTAGCCTCATCCATTTCTGTCAGATTACATCATATCAAACAGTACACAGAAGAGCTACCTAGCTTCTTTTTAGCTAAGGGCTAGTGTGCAAGCTTGTGCCGTAAAGCCTTTATAAGGACATTGACCAACAGTCACAGTTACTCAACACTAGTAGTAAACTGGGGCCATTCCCCTTGTTAAAGTTCTAGTACTTTTCATTTTTACAGCAACTATTTTAGGGCAAAAAGGTTTTGTGCTGTTTTCAAAGAAAAACTGTTTGATTTTCCTTAGCATTTTTGTTTTCTTTGTCCATCAGCATTTGTCTTTACATTTCAACTCCATTTTCATGATTTTGAAGCAGTTCAAACAAAAAACCTTGCTCCCCTACCCCTTTTCTTTCAGACATACTCTTCAGTAACCGAGAGGAGATCAGGCCATGAATTTAAATGCAAATTTGTCTAATCATTTCTGCTGACTTTTATTTCTGAAACCACTTAGTGATCATTTTTATTGACATTAATGTTACAGCATCTTAATGTTGTTTTAGAGGCTTATTACAATAATAAGCTTGTACAATATAAAAATGTTTGTAATTATAAATTTGAAATATCTACTTCCTGTAACTGGCAACTTAAAAATGACCAATGTCCCATCTTATCCACACAGCCCTCTTATTTCTCAAAAACTCAAAACTTTAATCTCACGATCTGCCTGAACATATTTGTGGTAAAAAATTATGGTTTTATTATTTTTCTCAGAAATAAAGAATAAAATGAAAGCAATAAATATTACCAGTAAATAAACTTTACTTTTTAGATCGTTTTTACTATTTTCTCAATAAAAAACCTTATACAATCTAATGTACATTATGAAAAGTTGTACAGCTTTTTTTGTTTAAAATAAGGACTCAATTTATTTTTTATATGTAGATATAAATATATATATTTTGTCAAAATATATGATCATATTGTCAAAGAAACAAAAAAAGTGAGACAAACATACACCTCAACATAAAAGTTATAAATAAGGGTCCAAGTGAACATTTTTGGGAGTAAAGACCTTCTGGTTTGTTTTAGCGTTCATGTAGCTTTTTTGTTTTATAAAGTCTGTCCAGGTTCTGTTTAGTCTGTGTGTTAGCGGCAGCCACAGCCCTCCACCACCATTTCCTGGTAGTTCTTTAGGACCACCTTGTCGTGTTCGTCCAGGTAGAGCATGGAGATGGCGCTGAGCTCAGTAGGCACGCAGCACGCCTTGGGAATGTTGTTGTTCACTGAGTTCACCAAAGTCTGAACAATGGCATGGTTGGTTGAGTTTAGATGGTCCGCTAATGGGAAAGGACACTCCCCATGACAATAATACGCCTGGTAGCCAGGGGGTGCAACTATCCAGTCATTCCAGCCTACATCGCTGAAGTCCACATACAGTGCGTGGCGCCGGCAGCTGCGGTTACGTTTGCGGCCCCTTTGCTTGGGACTCCGCTTGCTCCGGCGTGTCAGCGGGTGACCTTTCCCGTCATGGCCAAAGGTAACCAGGAGGGGGCGTAGCTGCTCCCAGTCCTCACCAGGCTCCTGGTGGAGTGAGCGGCTGATGCGCACATGTCGGCCCTGGTGTGGTGAAGTCTTGTTGAGGTGTAACACCTCTACTGCCAGCCCATAGTTTGCATGGCCTTCACGAGTCCAACGCAGCACAGCAGGGCTCACATCGAAGCTCTCCCAGCGCGACGTGTTATGATGCACCAGTCGTGTGTCCAGGAGCTGTGTGATGAGCTGCCCCGGCCTCGGGGGCTTCAGCACCTCGTACACATTTATCCGGTGAAGCCCTTGGTCACTTGAGAGGCTGTCAGCAATGGCCTCATCGATCTGATGACGGTAGAGCCTCAGCTCAGCTGAGGACAGCAGCTCGTCCTCTGGAATGCTACTGAGGTTAAACAGGAAGCGAAGAGGTGTGGCTTCTCCATCGTCCAGCTCATGCAACCTCTCCATGTGCTCTGAAAATGAGAAAGAAGCGTGGGATGTTTGATCAGCTGCAAATTCCTTAACATTAAGATCTTGTTACATCAGCCAGTTTGACGTGTAGAAAACAAACGTTGCTAAGATGTAGATACTTCAAACACAAAAACGTTCAAATATTTAAGTTTCCCAGAAAGTAATCTCCTGTTCAGCTGTCTGGATGCTTTCTTAACCCTTGAATGTGTCCAGTAGTAGCATTAAAGTAAGAACCAGTGGTGCTGCTACGCTTTTTGACTGTGGTGACAAAAGTGGGACATTTACTGTTTTAATGCTGGCTTGAGATGTGCATTTCTAAGGATCTCATTGATTAATTGGATTAATTACAGATGATATCTGGAGACACATCAGGCTCTTCATTTATAATCTTCATTATTTTTTTGAGTCATTTTAATTTTTTTAGTCACAGAGACCCAACAATCAGGCATTTTTAATTTTTACATTTTTTCTTTCTATAGACACCTATAGATAGCTGCTGGTGAGTTTAGTGTCTATTAATGCTTATTTAATGTTTCATAGATGAATAACGAATGCTTAATTAATCCTTGATAGTGTTTGGGTTATTTAAAAAGTAACAAAATCAGGAAAATGCACTCTTTCAAGGCTTCTTATGTATCAAGGTAACATAAATGTAGACATCCATGTTTCCTTATCTCTCTTTCAGGATTACTGACCTCTTCTCCCAGTGCCTTTCCCTGAGCACTTTGCTGAAACACGCATTACAAGCAGGGTGGTGATTAACGTACCACAGCTACAGTATAAACACAGTGGAGGCTCCCTGCTCCACGCTCGCTCTGCAGATTTCTGGCAAGATCACCATTGTTGGGGAAAGGAATGTTGTGTCTACTATTTTCCTGCTCAATCCAGCCCTGTTATTTCACACCCAGGCCCTAATCTTACCCAGGTGGTTCTCATTATTAAAACCTGCTGTGTTTTTGATTGGCTCTGCAGTTTGTTCACTTAAGACGTTTATCATTTTCATCATGAATAATCATTAAGGAGTCAGACCGTGCAGTAGAGTCTCATTTATCCACAGCTCATGGGAAAGCAAGGCTCGCCCTGAGATAAAATGAGTTAAATCCTTACACAAAACTTGGATTAAGTTTAAATTTGCATGCAAGTTTGCTCACTGTGATGTCAGCATTGCAGTTAAATCACAAATTGGTTTAAAATAAGTGAAATCAGGGAGGTGCCACCTGCGTGGAGCAGCAAATCTGTCTTACTTACAATTGAAACGAGTGCTATTAAAATGTTTCCTTACTTATGACAGTCAAATGAGGTCTCAGTTGCTTTCATTCTTTTACATCTTTAAAGTGAGTTGAATGGCCTTAAAAACATTGGTTAAAACTTTTTCAGAAAACACTGGATCAGTTTTCTCTACTTTCCTCTTTAAAAAAATAGATATGAAAACATTTCCAAGGTCAATTATGAGAAAGATAAAATGAGAAGAGAAAGATTTTAAATGCTAAAATATTATTTTGGGCTTTTTGTCAATACTTTAACCTCTTCCAAGGAGGGTTTATAAATTAATAAATAAATTAATAAATAAATATATTTCCAGACATCTTGAAGAGTTTCTGAACAGCTCCACGATAACTGATATTTAATTTTGACCTCTATTTTCAACATTTTCACTTTTTATTATTGTTTTTTGGGGCTATAATGTTTTTTTCAAACATCTAAAATTTTTGCAAATTGAAATATTGACCTGAAAGGCCATTTTCCCTGTCATTTAATTTCTACTTGGTATAAACATATATGATATATATGTTTTCAATATCAATTGAACCATTTCGCTTTTAATTTTGGAGTTTTTATTAACTTCTTTCTGCTTAACATTTTGACCTCTATTTTCAACATTTTCACTTTATAATGTGCATTCCTTTTTTGTTATTTCTGCTTTTCATCTCTGCCAAGGAAATATTTTTTGGCCGGCATTTGCTCGTAACTTTGTGAGTTTGATCACTCAAAAAAAGTTCTGAATGGCTTTTGATTATTTTTTCAGGGAATGTTAGTCATGACACAAGGAAAAAGATTTTGTTGAACATCTGAATCCAATTTTGAAATTATTCGTCAGCAGTGCAAGATGCGGCAGTTTTCCACATTTTCGTTAATAGCTCGATATGTTCTCTACAGGTTTCCATGACATTTCTGGAAATGCTGATCGCAGCACAAGGAAGAAGTTAGGTGATTTTGGTAGTGATCTGAACCAAGATGCTGATACAGAATTTTTAAGAGGTCTATCATTACTGTAAGGGCAGTTTTCCACATTTTGGACAAGAACTTGCCCAACAATGTTGATAATGCTTTGGCGGAGGTTTGTGCTGTTGGAACACTTCTCGCTCTTAAATGACTCGTAATGTTCCCCCTCATATTTGAAAAGTAACTGATAATGAGATGAAGCATTATGGTACTTTTGTAAATATTTCCAATACTATTGCCAATATCTGGGAAAATCATGTACAGTTTGTTCAGCTAAATTATTATCTGTAATATTGACAAAATTTTTCATATCTGTGGATACTAATAATAGCCTTCTTAGCCAATAATCTGTCAAAACTGATCTTGGTAGTACCCAGACTGTTAAGAATTGAGTCAAGATGAGCAGACACCACAAATAATAAGGCCTCCTGTATCATTTGGACTTCATCTCTCATAACACTGACAGCTTCTTCTTGGCATTTCAGCAATTTTGCTCAACATTCTGACTGTCTTCAACAAACACTTTGACTTTCTTTATCCAAATATTAGTTTTCTCTTGTTATTTCTTCTTTTTTTTATCCTGTAGTGCACATAAAAACCTGCCTCACATTTTTCTTTTCTCATGACCTTAATACTCGTCTGTGCTTCACCTCAGTGTCCACCGCCGCAGACTTTAATACCTCTCTGTGTTTTGGCTGGATCAGACAGCTGAATCACACTATTGCACAATGGCTCTTCCATGAAAGCAGAGCTCTCCCACTCAGAAGACCTCTGAACGTGTTATTAACATAGTTTAGCAGAGGAGCAGGAGGGTAAACGCCTGTAGAGAGCAGCAGAAATCCACGCACAAACACACACACACTCATTGCATCACATGCAGTGCTTTGCTAACCTGCCTCTCTGTGGTACTTTGCTCTTTAAATGCATGTTTCTGTGAGCTACCTCTAGCAGTGTGTTTGACAATCCCCATTAAGGCTGACTCATCCCTCCTTCCTCACTCCTCCCCCTGAGGGCCGACATGTTCCTCAGCCCCAAAGCTCCAGAGTCGACAGATCCTTTGGAAAGATTTCTGTTCCTCTTCTGAATCTGGTGCATCACTTCTGTCCCTCAGCCAACATTTGTTTTTGTGCATGTATCAGACCAGGGATGGGCGACTTTGGTCACCAAGAGGGTCACATTAAATCACTCTCATTGTTAGGGGGCCAAATTTTCACAGTTAAAGGATGCTAAAAGGGATGAGTGAATAAAGCTGTCATAAGTAGTGACTTTATCTATGTGTGCTTAATCTAATGAGCCAAAAGCAGATTTTAGACAGTTACAAGGGCTGCTCAACTACTCTTATCACAATTATTAACATGATTATCCATTGATTTTCCATCAACCCTATTACATGTATTTATAAGACTTTAACAATTATAACACTTTATTCATAAAATACACTTTAGTCATAAAAACTATAAAAAACAACAACAAACAAAAGTCCCACGTGAAAAAAAATTAACTTTATAAAATTAATTACATAATATAAGTGAATTAATACAATTATTTTAACTACATGTGTAGGGTGGTAGTGATATACTGTTTTAACCAAATATCTTATGTTAACAAGCAGACACTGACCATTCACCACTCACGACAAAACCTAAGGGCGAAACTAGCAAACATGTACAGAAGCAGATGTATCTACATGGGCCATCTCTTCTGCTTAATTATAAGTACGCACCAAGTCTTTGTCACGTGATATTGAGTCCATTTTGACCTCCCTGATGTAGTTATTCAGAATTGATAAACTTTATCTAAATCAAGTCCCTCCTAATGTAAATATAAAAGCATGTCAGACATCGCCTCCAGAATTTTCTCAACATTTTGACCATTTGACTCTCTACACTTGGATTCTGCTCTGTACCTTTTTGACCTTTTAAAATAAAAATATTGAGTAAGATTTTCACTTTCTTTTCAAGTGTCTCCAACTTGATCCTAATTAACATGACATATTTTTCAGTGTGTCTGTGTACAGTGCCCTTTTTCTCATCATTTTGACTAAATCCTGTTTTATTTACCTTTGTTTCAACACCTTTTTTTCCTGGTCATTAAGATTCCTTTTTAGGTACTGTTGGCTTTTTTCATAATATTTAGAATTCTGTTATATTTAAAAGTTTTTTCTTCTTCCTTAATATGTATACAATTTCTCATCAAAATTTCAGTAATTTATCTCTATATGCTCTGTGACTCTGACTTGATTGGTTCATCTGTATGTATTTGTGTCTGTAATTGTTTTATGTCTGTAACTTGGTAAATGTGCTGCTGCCTCTCTTGGCCAGCACACTCTTGCAAATGAGATTTTTCCAATTTTCTCAATGAGGCTCTTCTTGTTAAATAAAGTTCATATACCATATATCATTTTAATTTTTCCCACAGTATTTAAACTTTTTTTTTTTTTTACACATTTTAATACTTTGCAAAGTATTTACATATTTTTGCTCAACATGTCCTGGTCATGTCTTGCCTTTTTTTCATAATACTTCAATTTTTGTCAATTTTGACCTTACATTATGAGTGTTTGCCTTCATTCTTTCATTTTACTTTTTCTTCAACATTTTCAACACTTGACTGCTTTCTTCTGATGTTCTGAATTTTCATCATTATGTTAACATTTTTTTATTTTAACGTTTTGCTGAAAATTTTGACCTCTTTCTTTATGATTCTAAATTTGTACTCATCACTTCTACTTTTGTTTCTATCTAAAGCTTTCTTTTGTTTTGTTTCCTAATAACATTTTGTCCTAAATTTGATGTTACACTCAAACTTTTCTTCTCACCTAAACTGTCCCTCCCAACATTTAAACTTTGTGGCAGTCATTTTGTCATTGTGTTGCTTTGTGGCAGTTCCATATTTGGGAAAACTCTTCTGTGAGAGGGACTTAGTTAGCTGCCAGGATAAAGGCTTGCTTTGTTGTGATAAATGGAGCTGGAACAACCTGTCAGAGACAGTTCATGCAATCAATCCACTGCCATCCTCGATGCTATTTCACCATCTTGTTAATAAAGCAGAGCGTCAGTTATTGCGAAAAAAAAACACATTTCTACAGCTCTGTTTTGATTAACAATGGTTAAACTCTGTGTTAAATCAAAAGATGCAAACGCTACAGTCCTTTTCTTAAACATGTTGCTTTTTTCTTAACATTTTGACTTTAGCTCTTAGCGTTTTGATTTTTTTCTTAACATGTCGCCTTCTTCTCTCTCCAGCTAAAACTAAGCAGATCAAACCACAAGTAACAGAAACCCTTCTAGCATTCCACTCTTTCTATCACACTCGCTCCCAAGACTATTTTTCCATCGCTTTGGAGAGCAGCAGCGTCTGCTCTCAGCACCCACATTGTTGGCAGTAGGGTCTTTATTTAGAAGCCTGCAGAGTAGCATTAAAGATAATTGCATGTTGAGGAAGGTCCTTCGAAAAAGAGCCCTCCATATAAACCGAAGACAAGCGAGACAGAGAGAGAGAGGAGGACAATCCGACTCGATGCCGAGGCCGGGCTTTATTTGTTTGAGCCGTGTTTTGCTGGGTGGGGTGAGAAGTGTAAGGCAGTATGGAGGTTTGCTTTTCCTTCTGCCGCTAACCAAACATGCAGACTTGTGTCAAACGAGGCTCTGGAGAGCTTGTCTAGCAGAAATTTTTAATCCCCTTTGCAGACAGTGTTTGGTGACCACATCCTCAGATTCCTTGGTTATGGCGAGATGGGTGGAGCGGACTTACAATCTTGTTTCGAGGGTTGTAGGAAATGTTATTTACACCCGAAATACTTAGCAGTCCTCGCCCATGCTAATGAAATATATTAGTAGAGAAAATATTGGCATGCATGGCCACAGTGACTCAAGCTTGCAGAGTAATGTTTGGGTGCCACACGCCTGACAAGGGAAGTTTTCTGTGTTGTATTTGAAAAGGTACAGTATGTGAACTTTCCGAACTGAAATGTCTAAAAATAATTCTGAAAAGTGACTTTATCACTGTAAGTATGATACGTTGGGATGGGTGTCAAAATCCAGCATTTACTGGTGCCAATACCAACATAATCATTATCCATCAAACTAATGCTGCGTTCCATTTACATCGGAACTGGAAGAGGGAAGTGGGAATGACGTCATCTTCGAGTTATCAGCGTTCCAGTTACAAAGTCGGTTACAAAAATGTGCCAATCTACTAGGCTATTGTTAGCCGTTGTTAGCACGCACTGCTTTGTAGTTGGCACATACCACATGAAGAATGTAAATAACACAATAGCAGCATTTCCATAAATATAAGTCTAACAACACTTTGTATACGGCTGATTTAGTGCAACAAACGCGAGTCAGGAGTGCTAATAAATGGATTATTACAGGAGTTTAATAACGGTTTACACTGGGGGCAGCCATCTTCGACTCAGGGGTGGTGAGGATCCCCCAACTTCCCTGTAGGAAATTCCGACCTCGGGGGGCGTTCCAATTGAAATCTCCCACTCAGAATTTGGAAATCCCGACTTCCCTGTACAACTGGAACGCACCATTAATCATGACAGAGATTTCAGTTGCTAAGGTAGTGCCGTTTACTAAGCGCCACAACCAAAGGTGCTGTACTTTCTCTGCCTTCTATGCTGAGTGATCTGTCCATTATTGCCCTAAAGATGGAGACATCACAGGTAGGGATGCGCGATATTATCAGCACTTTATGGGAAGGTATTAGCTTATAAAGTGGAATATCGACAGATACCAAAATTTCTGCTAATATTTACAGCTGGTATTTTTGCCATACATATAAGCCATACATATCACATACATTGGCTGTAATACCCACAAAATGTATGAATGTAGCACAATGCTTCACCCTATTATTGTCATTTATTAGAGAAGTAAATGTTCTTTTCCTTGATCCACATCAATTTCTAACACAAATAATCAGTCACAACAAGATGATCAAGTCTATTTTACTAAAGGAGGCACTTTGTACTCTTGCCAAAAAATACCAGTATCTGTATTGGAAATGAAATTTTTTTGCAAATCAGCACATCAGATATCTGCAAAAATCCAGTATTGTGCATCCCTAACTACAGGTAATATTATCACATGGGGTGCAACAAGAAAAAAAAACATTATTAATATTCTTCTATTCTTTAAAAAGTATAAATTCAGGAAATGTTCAGGCAGCGGCACTAGTCTAAAACCATAAAATTAGCTAAAGTTTTGGAATAAATACTTCCAATAGTTTTCAAAGCCAGAGAAATCATTCATTTTCTAGTTGCAACAGTCAGTGTCCTGATATGGCAGTCACCATGACAGTCACAAAAGCCCCATTTAAGCTGCTGAACTATTGACACCCCCTGTGATGCCTTGCTTCCATGGTTACTGTCATGGGAATGAAATGGGGAACACGAGTGGACGTCCATTTGCTTTGTCTCCAGAGGTATAGGATACGTTTATTGTCATTGTCCACAAATACTACAAAATGAAGGAGCTTCATGAGTTGTGCACAAGTAAAGAAGAACAGAGGTAGAATCTGAGGAGTAATGCTGGTGGGAGGGGGCACACAGACTCAGTGTGGGACAGTGGTGCATGTCACACTTTCTCACATGCCTCTTGAACTGTGTTGCACTGTAACTTAACAGAAATATGTCCTAGCAGATTTAATATGAATATCCTGAGGTTTTATAATAACGGAGCATTGTTGCATAAATGTTCAGTGAAAAGAGCCCATGACAAGACACAACGTGGGTGCACAGGTTGCTACATAAAGAGGGGACTCCTTGAAGCTGCTGTCCTATCAAATGTGTTATATGCTGCTGAGAGTGGACCAAAATCATCTCTACTATAAGCTTTCGTTTTTTCACCCAAGCTGCCCAATTAATCTGAACCTCTTCCATTCACTTTCCATGTGACCCAGCTCCACATTTCAAAGAAGACGAGGGAGATGTTGCTCCGATTTGTTTCTTCTTTTTACAAAGGACTCTTTTCACAAAATCCTTATCACAAGCATTACTTAAGATTATTTCCTAAGACTTTTTATCTTTGTTGGATAACGGAGTAAGACAATGGATAGAGCTGGAAGAAGGCCAAGAGGAGGAGGAAAGACGTGGCAAAGGGCCTTCCCCCAGAATGAAACCATGCCAGCCCCTGAGTTCTGAGTATAGGACTCGCTATTAAACCACTCTGCTACCAATGTCCTCAAACAGTAAAAAAGTTTTTACAGGTCATGGATGAATTTAACTTCCAGAGAAAGAGAAACTATTTAAAGTGGCCTTCCTGGTTTGCTCTGTGAGGGATCCTGGTATGCTTTTTAAATAGTTTGGGTCATTGAACTAGGAATGCCACATTTAACAGGTCTTATTATGTCAAAATCATCCCTGTCACAATAAACGGTGGATCATTGTATCCCCACTGGAGTGCAGTTTAGTGGAAATTAGGTCCTCACTTTCAGAAAAATATTGGGAAAGTGAGGGTGGGTGGTGTTAACGGCAGGTCTCAACCATTGACTCTAGAATTTATTGGACAGTGTTTGGCCATTGACATGAGTTTTTGTGTCCATTTTGAGGCCATCAAAATGTAAATTTCAACGAACCTCATAACAGAGTTAGAGGTGAGGCTGAGGTTGGGCCTAAGCCTCCTGACATACGACTATATTACACTGGCTTGCACTAATGTCAACAATACCCCTAATTATGAACTGCTAATGTACTTCATAAAATAACAATAATAGGAATATTCAGCCCTGTGCAGAGGATGTAAATCATGAGCCTTGCTGACTCAAACAGTTTTGTACCCCTTTCTGTCTGTTTTTCTTCTATGGTAAAGAATAATTCTCTCATTCATTCTCTTTGCATCAGCTTTTGTTAGAATTTTTATTATGAACCACTGGGCAGATAATCTTAATACTATGAGTTAAACATATAATGCTGACACCCTCCATTTTCTCTTACCTTCATGGTGGAAGCCCCTTACAGTGTTGGCCCTGCTGGCAGACCTCTCAGGGTACTCAAAAGCGATGTCGTGTGCGCCGACATCTTCAGCCTCCCCCGACTGTAGCCGGTAGAGGTCGAGTAGGTAGCGCGGCACAGTGGCCGAGCGGCTGGGCCGCGGCCGCCTCTTGAGGCCGAACATGTGCAGCAGCGTGGCCTCGAAGTCCCGCAGCAGTTCATGGCTCTGAGCGGCCGAACGACCCTGCAGGCCCGGTACTTTCTTTTTCCCTTCTTCAGGTATCAGACTAGCATGGTTGCTCTCTCCCAGCAGGACTTGGCATATTAAAATGACCATCAGCATTCGATTACCAGGAATCATGATGTCTCTGAGGGGAGCAGCAGATGGAACAAGAAGATTGAAGATTAGAAAGATTAGAGGAGAAAGTAGAAAGACAACAAAGGCGCTGAAATGGCTCAATTTTCATTAATATTGAGGATTTGCTCATTTCTACGTGAAATCCCCATATTATTACAGCCTCTACACCCCTTTCTCTAAATATCCCCACCAAAGTGGACTTGGTTTTAATTCTCCAGACAGCTTTGTTTACACTAAAGCAGCCCTCAATCAGATAGACCTCTTGCAGTTTATCTTTGGCGACATCCTCTAAGCGTAAACAGTTGCTTCAAGAAGCAAACTTTCCTGAATGGAATCTGAGGGCCATTTTCTCCTCTCTATCCCCCCATTCCCCCCTCGTCTCCCTGCTTCTCCTCCCACCATGATTAGACAAATAAAAGAGGCAGCCCCGGGGTCGGAGCAAACTTGATAAGGAGCCACCGTCATCCAACAGTCTCCTCCAAACCAAGGACTATCTGCCAAACCTTCTACTGAGTAGTGTCATGCCCAAAACCTTTCTGGGTCTTTTAGGCACTGTTTATACAATGCAGTCACACAGATTAACGTCCGGTTTGGGCATTTGCCAAAGAATTTAGTCTGTGTGTTACCACAAAAAGGACGACCAATACATCTTCAATGAGGACCTGCTATGAGAGCTCCCTTCCCTGCCTCAGTGTATTCAACGTGCTGTAAAATTAAATGATTGGGGTCAAATAGCCTTGAGTCAAGAGGCTAGCGTTGCTCTTTCAAAGTATTTCTCCTTCATTTTCAACACTGATATACAATTTGGAAAATTAACTTTGTGGGGTGCTGGATAGACTGAAATGAGCATTAACTTTAAGATGAAAAGAGAGAAAAGCAAGTCCTGATGTGCTGTTTTTATGTGTGATTGCAAACCATCTCTATTGTCAGCTTCTTCATAAGAACAGCAAAACTAAGTCCTGTTTAAGAGACTATTTTCTTTTTGCCAAAAGAAAGACTGGCTCTTATTAAATTCCCATCACCATGACAGGATTAGCATTAATAAAGCACAATTTTTCCTCACTTGTGTGCTGGTGACCTACAGCAGGCCACATCAACTTAACTAAGTGGTAATACCTGTGAGTACATGTCAAGTATCTACGACCAAAACAACCGAAATGAAAGTATCCCAGACCATCTCTGCATATAGTCTGAAGAATCAAAATCAAACAGTCCCCAGCACATGGTTGTAGGTGAGCACTCAAAGCAGAAAAGGTAATGATTTAGTATCTGAATGCCCAAAATGACGTTCAGCTGTGTCAGTGCATTGCATAAACAGAGCCTTAATCCAATGGAATCAACACACAGTGGGTATACGTCCATTTAAGACAACCAATTTCATTATATGTAGAGATACTCATGACTTTTAACCTGTTAGTCCATTATTTATAGTACAGAGGTAAGTGTTTACAGATTGAATTAAAACTTGTAGATAAGGCACTTCAGGATCGTATCCCACATTTATACTCATCATCAGACCAGACATCACAAGGCAGTCTACATGCTCTGAGCTTGGCTTTGACCTGGAAAAAAGCAGTGTTTAATTGAAAGTCCAAATGCATGCTAACACTTAGTATGCTAATATATAATTTAAGTTTTAGTTCATGTTCATGATAATACTTGCTCATCACTGGCATGAGTAGTGTTTTCATCTTCTTTAAGCCATGCCCAAATGCAAAAATGCCAAGGCAAATTAATAGTGTTTCTCTTAGTCCTACCAAATGCAAGAACTTGAAGCTTAAGTAGCACTTTTCTCATCTTTCTGACAACTCAAAGCTTTTACACCGCAGGTCACATCTACCCATTCACACCCATTTGCTCTAATGTTCTCTCACTGATGCCTGAAATGTAAGTTGTCCATCAGTATTAGCAGATCCTCAACCTTTCATACCGATTTGTACACCATTGACGCAGCAGTGGGAGTGCCTTGGGGTAATTCTTGCCCAAGGACACATTGACATGTGACAGCCGGAGCTGGGCTCAAACCCCCTTGTAGAATGCTCTACCAGACTGAGTTACCATGCCCCAAGGCATAGGATTCATGTTAAATGTGCATAACTAGTATTTGTTACGGTATTGGGGTTTATTCTGATTCAGCTTGACACAGTACTCATTTTTTCTCTAGGCACTTAAGTAACCAATCTGTACCGTCCTGCTTTTTTGGTATCCAACACTTGCATGTTAACAGGCATTTTAGTCCCATTTCGGCTAAATTGATGCAATGATTTGACTTTTTGAACTGCATGTAAACATACTGAGTCACCCATAGGGGAGATGCTGAAATGCTTCACATGCCTCCAACTGTAATGGCAAGGTCCACTCACTTACCGACAGAAAATAAAGCATGGGAAAACAGTCCATGTTTGTTGAGAGCGGGCAATGGACACGTTCTTCCAGGAAATGTTAGGTGGTGTTGGGCGGCAGCAGGAGAACGTTGGAGTGACCCTGTTCCTGAAAGATAAAAACACAGGGGGATTAGAAACTGACATGTTATTTACTTAAAGAGTGGTAAGGTGTGTGGGGAAAAGAGAGACCGAGTGTCTCTTTAAGGCTTATCATTTTGGCTCTTGGGCTAAGCTAGCTATTTACTCTAACTGGAATGTGAGAAGGTATGTGCCACAACACAGACAGCAGATTCTTGATGCCTTACACTCACCTTGGATGGAAAACCCACTTTGTTTATTACATCCACTCAAGATATTGACAAGAAGAATGGTAAAAAGCAGCCACTCTCCATTGTTGGCAAGTCTCTCCAAAAGAGAAAACTCCAACATCAAACTCTCCTCTCATGTTCAGACCAAAGAGTAGATAACAGAGCTTTGATCAGAATGGGTAAAATCCAAATCCAAAACAAGAGGGCTGCTTGCTTACAGAACCTGTCTCCAAAGTGAACTTGGTCACCCTTATCCCTCCTTACACGAGGAACCAAACACATCCATCTGAAAAGAGCCTCATCTCTTAGTAACAATCCCCCACTTGAGGGATCGGACAGGTTGTGGTGACGCTGATGACAGGCCTTGTGCTCTTTGACATCACTGTCATCAGTTGGAGAGGCATGTGGTCAATGCAAGCGTGTAAATCTGATTTTTCGCCTTTTAAAGTTTATGTAACTACAACCTGGAAGGACATATTCTTGGAACTGATATCCCTGAAACTGTATAAGTTTTTCTCATTTGAAGAAGACTCTTTTTTTCTTGCTCTGGTTGGTTTAGAGACAGAATATGAGGAATTTTGGCAAGAAGTTTGCTAAATTAATTTAACAAATGGCTGATGCTCTGGTATATGTATATAGATGAGTGCTTACATCAACAGAAGTATTTCCAACTACTATCAAAACCTGAAAAATCACACAACATGCTGACTGTAGCCTAGAATACTGGTTCCCCCGCCCCCAACCCTGTTACAATAGCTCTCTGCAAGTTCCCCCTTCAACATTAAGCCAAAAGGACTCGATATCTGTGTTCATTCAGAGTGCGATACGGCTTTGGGGTGTTTGAAAGAATGTGGTGCAGAGTTTGTTTCACATACACTCAAAAGGCCCACTCACACATCAACACATAGTAGCAGACATTGACCAGCATTAAATAAATTATTAAAATTCTGGTGAAAGTAAATTTCCTAAGACAATTTTGCTGTGTTCAACAGAGATTGACGAATCTAAGCAGAGAGAAATGACATCCCCCTACTGCCCCCTGACTGATTATAGATGGATTTTAAATGTTTGCCAACGTAGATATAATGCATGGTTATTGGCTCAACTTAGGGTGACTTTGACCTGACGGAGCTTGGCGCTCCTGAATGCCATATAATGCAAACGTATATGCCAATTTACCAAGAGCAGGAGCAGCTAGTCTCTCTGACACCATGCCTAGAGGATGAAAGATTGCTGTCCTCAAAAGGGCACTTCAAGTCCTGCAACAGGAGTCCAGTCCTGAAGCAGCGAAAGCCAACAGAGACGAATGCAGCTGTAACTAAGGGTAGCGAAGGTAAGCGGAGGTCATCACTTGCTAGTGTTTGCAAGCATGTTGAATCAAACGTCAGAAATTTGTATGCATGCATACATTTTTTTAACCAACCTGACAATCATCCATTGCCCAACTGACCTAAACTTCATTCTGTGTGGCATAATGTCAGCAAAGTTGGCCAAAACATCAGTGTGTGAATGCTGTTACAGGCAGACATATGCACTGAGCTCTGTGCTCCCCTCCTGGCTCTGTGTACTCCCTTCTCAAATTCATTACACCTCTCCTGAAACCTGTGGAGATGGAATTATGAGGGGGTCAACTCTAAATCCTATTCTGCCTCTGTGACGTTCACAGATAAGGTGAAACATCACAAGGATGTAAATATTACAGTTTGAAACAGGAATCTGAACAGGGCTGGTGTGGCTTAGATTGACATTTTCGAGTCAGGGAGAGATGTGCTGCTCAACTTGACCTACTTCTGCTGATCACTTATTTTTCTTTATTTTTTCCTCACTTTTTGCCTTTATTGATGCTGTAGACTAAGGAAGGGCAAAACGCGGCCCAGGGGCCACATGTGGCCTTTTTCTCTCACTCATTGCAGCCCTCAAGTTTATATCAAATATTAATAAACTGTAAACATGACAGGAAAAAATACTCAATCTGCCAAAAAACTGTCAAAAATCTAATTATTTCAGTAATAATCTTTGGTATTTGAGTGATGTTTGTTTTTTTTGGCCAGCATTAGTGGTGTAACTGAAGTCTTAATCACTAAATGGATTTGTATAAGAAAAAAAAACTATATAGACATGGAATACATCAAAAACAGTAAATATTAAAGTTATTGTAGTAAAAAACATTGTTTCGATCAGCTTCAATTCTATGTTTGCTCATTTTATATGGTCTTTCTATAGGTATCTGAACTTAAAGAATGACTGTTGGTTTAGCTAAGTTTTAAAATGTGTCCTCTTTTTTTACATTAAGTGAGCACATTTGTTAAGAAATGAACATATTGTTTGTAGTTTTGGCCCTCTAACTGAGTGGATAACACTACTGTGGCCTTCTAAGCAGCAGAAGTTGCCCATCCCTGGTGTAAACAGACAGTGGACGGAGTTGAAAAGGGGGCGAGCAAATGGGGTAAAACAGCAACACTGGCCTCAGGCTGAAATCGAACCCTGGGCTGCCCACACAGTGAAACTGCTTAAACAGCTCTGTGCTTGGACATAACCACCAGGCTATCTGCACCCCAATGCAGTAATTATTTTTTCACTGCTTGAAGAGTGTCAGTTGGTGCAAACTCAGAGGATCACTTTTTAAGACCATTCGGGCTTTTATGCCACTCAGTAGACTGACAGGACAGAAGATAATATCACTGAATTTGGATAAGACAGAGTTAGGAATGATGTGGGAAATGAGCCATAGTGAAGAACTGAACCCAGACCACCCGCATCAGGAACAACAGCCTCTGATCTTGTAGTTTGCAGACA
Source organism: Cetoscarus ocellatus (assembly GCA_037902135.1). Classification (NCBI taxonomy): domain Eukaryota; kingdom Metazoa; phylum Chordata; class Actinopteri; order Labriformes; family Labridae; genus Cetoscarus; species Cetoscarus ocellatus. Next base: position 609,211 of record JBAMNC010001357.1, on the reverse strand, counting down.
TAACACCTGGGCCATCTGAACACCAGGAAAGCCACTTTAACAGCTTTTCTACCTCAAGGTGTAAAATTTATCCACAATACAAAAGTGGCGGCTTACTATTTTGTAAAGATAACTTACAGAGTGCATTTTTTCAGATAGATTGGTAAATTTTAGACAAGAGAGCAGTGGAGGTGGGTGGAGCTGAGCAGCGAATCTCTTGACTTAGACATGTCTTATTCTGCCACATTTCTGTGTTTCCACTAAATGGTTTGGTTTGGTTCATTTACAGTTCTGTACCTTTACTTGGGGGGGTGGTGATATAAACTGGAAGGAGAGGGTTGTGATGCTGCTGAATGATGTGGTGGAGCATTCTGTAAACAAAGAGCAACAAACTGAGGACTTCCAGCACTCAAGTACTTCAGCAAAGCAGTGTACAAGTCACTGACATGGATCTTTGGTTGGATAAACATGGCTTGGAAATTTGTTTTCGCCTTAGCAGCTGATGAAGTGTTAAGTGTCTTAATTAAGTGATGGGTCTTGCAACCAGTCAACAGACTTTTAACATTTTTGCTCCACCCTTTGGGGGTCAGTTTGATACGCTTAATGGGATGGCACGGAACAGTTATTTGGGTACCTTTCTCCTTTTTTTGACAGTGGAAACACCTGTAATTGCGTAAGGTACCAAGCTGAACCGAAATAGACTGCCTGTCGAAATGTGGTTATAGTGAAGGGGTTTGTGGGTTGGTGACCGGTCATGTAGCCGATTGCCGAGAGTGATCTTGGTCAATAACAAGTCTAGCATGAAACATGCATTAAATGGCAACAAATAATGGCAGTTGCAGGAAGGCAAAGCTGACAGATCGCCCCTACATTATCTGTTATTGACTGGTCTGAGAGTCATCTGATAGTAGAACTTACACACCAAGTGATGAACAAAAGTAATATAACACTTACAATTAACTCCATCAAAACATCATTTGAGTGGTAAATGATGTTGAAGTGTGTGGAAAATGTTCTGGATTCTCCGACCACAACAACAACCCCATCCTGCAGATATTTTTACTCAGAGCTCCAGAGACTAATACGTCTTGGTCATCCTTTGGAGCCTGTTCCACTGGAGAACACCCAAGCATTTTAACAGTGAAGATGAACACACAGGAAACGTTTTCAGTGTGTGCAAGCATGTCTGAATTTGTATCCGTGTGATTATCTCAGCCCCAGCATGGCTCTCTCTGTACATGCAATCGAGGATCTATTTTGCTAACAGCATTAGGCTTTGACCCACGGCTGACCCCCTCTTTCTCGGTCATGACACTGGATCCAATGAGATAAATCGTGCACGGGCATGTACGCGTGCATCAGTGTGTGCCACCGCTCGCATGTTCGTGAGAACTGTGGCACAGAGAGAGAGGAGGGTTCAGAACATGATCAGCTCTATTACCCATGGGGTGGGGGGATAACGTGTGTGTGTTTGTGTGTGTGTGAGTGCACATCTCTCACAACAAACGTTCATTGTACGGCGAGGGCCTCTCCCATGATTACAGGGATTCATAGCACTCAAAAACACTGACCATACAGAACATCTTGTAACTGTAACCAGCCACTGACAAAGCTGCAGGCTAAAACATTCAGACACTCAGAGTGGTGCGATGATGATGAAAGAAGATGCAACGCAGACGGGGAGGAACTTTCAACTCTGGGGAAAGGCAGTGTGTTTGCTTTTCTGGCCAGTGTCAGTTTCAAAAAGCAGATATTTTGACTTACACCAAACCTCATTCAGCAATTTCCTTTATGTTTTCCAGCCCTTTGGACTCATTTTACGTAATTTTTCTGACCAGTGTGTATAAAAAAGGAAAATATCTTGAGTCACACCAATCTCTTTTTGGTTTTCAAAGACTTTCCTCATATATTTCAACAATTTAGAGTAGAGCTTTTTGATTCTGCTATTTTTTATGAAGTTAAATGGTGCACATTTTGGGTACCGCCAAACCACATTGATGTTCTTAACCTTTTGTTCCCAACACATTGGGCTGATTTGTACAACTCCTGGGCCAGTTTTCATGCCTGTTTTCTTCAACATTGATAAAAATTAAGTCATAAACATGAAGTTACACCAAACCTCATTTGTTTTTTCAGCAATTGACTTTAAGTTTTCCAGCACTTTGACTCATTTTAGTTAATTTGTCTGACCGATGTGTGTAAAAAAGGAAAATATCTTGAGTCACACCAAAGTCTTTTGGTTTTCAAAGACTTTCCTCTCATTTTTCAGCAATTTAGAGTAGAGCTTTTTTACTTCTGCAGGGTTTAATAAAGTAAAATGGTGCACATTTTAAGTGCTGCAAATCACGTTTTAAACATTTATCCCCAACAATTAAGACTTATTTGTAAAACTCCTAACCCAATTTTCAGGCCCTTTCTCTCCAAAATCAGTTAAAATAGAGTTAAATACATCAAGTTACATCAAATCATCACATTGTTGGCAATTTTTCACATTGTTGTTAGCATGCTTGGCTAAAATTATATTCTTTTACCAATCTTTGTTCATTTCTAATGAAACAGATGAACATTTTGGTCAGACCAAACCCCATTACATTTTTCTGTTGATTTTTTGTTGTTATAACATTTACTCACATGACATTCAACTCTAAACAAGAGTTGATATAGAGGCAAATGATTTTGAGTTGAACCAAGCCACATTCAATTGTTCAGTGATTTTCAGCACACTTTTCAGCAATTGTTCTCATCCATCTAAAATCTTCTGACTATTCTTTGTAATATGATTTATTTATACTTGCACTAAACTATTATTTACAACATGTTTTCATTTTAAGAGGATATTTTGCATCAAATCCAAACCACATTTTAACTTTCAAAGGTTTTCTTCATGTCACTGAATAATTCAGACTCATTTTACTACTCTAAATTTATCTTTATGAGCTGGTACAGAAATTATTTTGGGCTTACCATACCAAAGTCACATTTTTAAACTATTTTTATCATTGCTTCAGGTAACCTTAATCATTTACTTTACCTTATATGACCGATGATGATTAAAACTGAAAAAAACAGTCAATTTCCAAGTAAATTCTCCCTCAGATTTTTGCATTTTCTAATACCTTACTGCTCCTGTTACCCTTGTTTTTCTAAATGGTCTAGCTAAAAAATTACATTTTCTCAAGTTACATCAAATACATCAATACTTTCATCATTTTCTTTTATTTTTTTTAATTTTTTGTTAGCAATTTAGACTTGTTTATTCTGATTATGTGTTGAATTTTCAGTCAATTTTGAAATTAAATAAAAAAAAAAATATTTACATTACACCAAACCACAGTTATTTTTAATAAATTTTATTGTTCTGGCTTTTTTTAACACTCTCGTATATTATTATTTTAATGTACAAAGAACAATATCTATTGTGAAATGAATCCTAATGAATGGTTTTTATTATTTTTTGCATATTTCACTCATAATGACTCAGATTTACAACTACTTTGGCTATTTTTCCAACAAATGCCTGTTAGAAAAAGGTAAAATATTTTGAATTGCTCAGCCTCATTTGCCTTTTCATTTTTATCCAAACATTTCATTAATATTTGTACAACCTGTATGTTGATTTTTCCAACCCGTGTCTTAAAGGAAGGGAAAGGGCATGGAGATGCATCAAATCTGATTCCAATTTTCAACTTTTTTTAAGCTCATGAGGCTCCTTTGACTCTTTTTGTGTTACTTTTCATTTCCAGGATGTCTCAGTGTCACTTTATATGGATAATACATTGACTTACACCAACACCAGTCTGCTCCTCTGTGATTTTTATCACAACTATTCATATTTTTATGTTCTAAACAATGAAAGGAGACTCATAAGGTCAAAAGTCTCAAAAAGTCCTCAAACTCTGACAACATAACGGGCCTCTGCAACAACAAATATAGAGCAGGCTGCAATTAGGCCGCAGCAGTCAACCGCCCTTGGCTTTGCTTGGTCCCCCTTGGCCTCTCTCTCTCTCTGACCAGAGATAATGTGATCAGACTATGCACATGGCTCTTCAGATGTGTTTCCTGAGGAATTTGACAGTGATGGAGGGAGGGAAAATGGGAAGAAGAGAGAGATAGAGGGTGGGAGGAGGGCAACAGGTTACAAAGAGAGGGGCCAAATCTGTGGCCTGATTTATCATCATGGTTGCCAGTTATCCTTTTAACAAGCCTTTAACGTCAGGGGAATTGTGGGATTGGAGTCTCTGCTGTTCTCTGCTTCAGTGAGCTTAAGCAATTTTTCAGTTTGCATTGATACATCATATGGTGCTTCTTTAATCTACCAAAGAAATTTAATAAAGCCCAGTCATATAGTTAAAAGAGAGTTGAGTTAGTGGTTTGTTTACCTTCTTACAGCATATGGACTGTAAGAAGCTCAAAAGATTTTAGCTCATTGCTGTTGCTCTACATTGAGGCAACAAAATGCAATGTCCTCCAGAAAAGAAACAGGCTTGTAAAGTGTGTTGTTGTTGAGTGGTGCAGGTTTGGGGTTTATTGCTCTCAGTTGAAGAATACAGACATTCACAGTCAGTGAGGTCACTGAAACCAGGTTAATGCTTTTGTTAGCTGCTGTAAAGTTAATAAAAGACAAGAAGAGGGAAACTTTTAGAGTTTTATTTCTTTCAAGACGACAATATGAAGAAATTTAAAGGGTGTAATGCTCCGTGGAAAGTTGGGAAAAAAGTCTAAAGGGCTAAAATATAAGAAAATAAAACTGAAAATAACTGACTTATTGATAGTAACAACAAAATGTAGAATCTCTGGCTATAATTCCTGAAAAATTAGAGCAATTTGGAACTTTGTTTGCTTTACGCACCAGATAAAAGATAAAGCTGGAGTGAAAAGTAAATAAAAGTTTAATTCAAAACATTTCACATGCTTTGGAGCCCACAGTAAGATAAGTTTGATCTCCACATGTCAGCAGCGAAACTTGAGTCGAAAAGTAAAGAAGTGTGCCAAAGACGCCATGCGCCTGCAGGCCGCAAAATATGCCTGTGCTTTAAGCTACCGTAATATCTCAATTAAAATACTTAAAAACCGTTACTCGACACCAAAAGTCAGTTAAACAGAGGTGGCCTTTTCCAGAAAAGTTCTTAATAAGCAGCACAAACAGCTCTGTTATTTATTAACGCTGATTGTTTTTGCAAACTTTGGCACAAGTGCTCTGGAGGATCGTCAAATTACGCACAGCTTATTTTTGTTTAAAAATGCGGATTTCAAAATGATTGTCATTAAATAATGGAAGTTTGAGCTAAACGCTATTTCATATCGGCTGTAGATAATAAGATAAAACTCATTCTCCTACCTTGGCACGGATTCTGAGCACTGTCATCTCCATTTTTCAGCAATACGCACACCGGGCTGACACGAAGCAGATCATACAGGTGTTTAATCTGGTAAAAGCTGTGCCAAACTCCACGACAAAGTCACAAAATGAACACGTGTTAATATTTAACTTTGTGGAAGAAAGAGGATGGAAGAGAAATTGGACACTCTGTTTGGGAATGACCTCACATTGTAGGTTTGTAAGAGCTCAACTCTCCGGCACAAAAGGCTGTTACGAGCTCTAACTGGCTCAGTTGTACGTCTAAAATGATCCCTCATTCACTTAATCTCCATTCTGCGCTCTTTAAGGTTTGTATGGATTTGTATTCGTGCGTGTCACTGCCTTGACAGCTGTTAAACATCTTAATGACGTCCGCACAAAATTGCCAAAGTCCCGAACTCAAGTCACCAACTGTCACCGTGATTCCTCCTGCGTTATTCAACAGGTTCAGTTAGTTAAAGCTGCCCTGTTGGATCTGAAGTGTTTCTGTGCGTTAGCAGATGAGTTCTTACCATCAGTAGAGGTCCAGGTATCCTCAAATGAAGCGAATAAGAAAGGGGAGGGTGTAAGTCAGTCCAGGCGCAAAGCCGAAAAACGCCGAAATGAGCCTTAAAGGAGAAGCTGGATGCCTTCGTGGCTCATTAATCCTATAGCGACTTTTCAGATCGGACCAGAGGAGATGGGGGTCGGGTTCTGCAGCGGGGTCTCCTATCCGTCTGTAGTTCAACACATGCGAACGAGCAGTGCGCAGGACGAACAGACTTTCCAAATGATCCAGCATCTATGGCCCCTTGCAGTTTTTATGTCCGCCCAATTTACCCTCCCTGCCTTCTCCTCCTCCTCCTCCTCCCTCACTCCCTCCCTCCTCTGCTCCCCCACCTCCCTCATCTGTCTCAAACACCTTGGATAACCCCCCTCTCCCCCCTCCTTACTCCACTTAAAATAAAGCGAGCTCATTGCGAGCACTATTTTCTTTCTCATAATGAGAAACTTTGTCATTTGACTTTGAATAACAGCAGACGGAGCCCAGATGCTAAATGCTCCGAATCTGCATTTAAATGCAAAGATGCAGACAGTCAACTACGACGTGGAGGTGCTCTAAACACTGTAAATAAAGACCCGCGTAGCCTACATGTAGATGTAGACAGTCTGTCTACAGATAATTTTAGTAGAATCAGCTGAAACTGTAAAATGATAAGCCTGTTTTTAGGGTCTTTAATTAATAAAAGATAATTTAACTAAGTGCAATGTCAAAAATAAAGAATCACTTAAGAAGTTTTTTTTTTAAAATATCTAGACTTTGTTGTTTTTCTCCATATAAAGCTAAGATATGGACTAAAATGTTGTTATTGCCCCCTGAAAGACAATCCTCTTGTGTGGTTTTATGTTTTTGTTCCCCAAAATTCTGTTTTTACTTTTATCGTTTTCTAAAGTAACCTTAAAAACAACCATTTATTTATTTATTTATTCACCATCTATAGAGGCAGTAATGGATGTTAATTAGGCCCTTAATAGTGGTCAGTAATGGATAAAGAGGGAAAAAATGAAACATCACTGTCCCAAACCACTCACTCACTTAAGACAGCAACAATGTGGATTATTAAGTCCACACTGTTGCTGTCTTTCGGGGAACTCCAGAGGCAGAAACTGCTTCAAATGATCTGTATTCATGACATACATTTTTTAAAGCCCCAATTAAAGAGACTTTTTGGCTTACTGAGTTTAACCATGCTGGATTGTGGGGTGTTGGTTTTGGTGCTCATTCTGATGGTGCTCATTCTGATATGAACAATCAGTTTCAAATGGAAACCAGTGTGCGTATGTCTATGTTTGATTGCTATTTTAAATGTGGACCCAAAGGATTGTTTTTACATCCAAAATAATCAAGCTGCTGTTTTAATACCTCTTTAAAACAAATTCATTTTTGGTTTAAAAGTTCCAAGGTAATCAGTTTAAGAATGAAAAATAGTTTGTTAAAATGTCTTGAAGGAGGGCTGGCTTCTGTCCATATCTGCTTTAGCTGCAAAAATGTGACATGGTTGTTTCAAGTATTTAACAAAAATCCTCATTTCCCCACAGCTGCCAAAGATGGGTCTATAAATTTGATGAATCTTTAATTGGGGGGGGGGAATGAACACAGGAGGATGCCCTGTGGCACACTTATTCTGCAGACCCTCAAACTAAGAATGGATGTCAAGTTTTTAAGATGTACAGTATATCAATATATGCCACATTATGCCAGTTAACTACAGAGTAGTCTATTTTCTGTTTAGTCTAAATAAAATGATGCCTTTATCTAGTTCTGCCTCACTAAAGAAATTTATTAAACCTTATTCATCTTTTAGAAACTTATTTTTATGTCATTTTCTATTTAGCAGAGTCTTAGTACACAGATAAAACAGATTAATAATATACAGGGTGGCACAATGGCACAGCAGGTAGTGCATGTGCCTCATAGCAAGAGGGTTGCTGTTTTGATCTCTGCGTTGGTCAGGGGCTTTTCTGTGTGGAGTTTGCATGTTCTCCATGTGCATGCTTGATTCTCTCTGGGCACTCTGGCTTCCTCCCACAGACCAAATACATGCTCATTAGGTCAACCCTGAAAGGAATAAGTGGTGTAGATAATGGATGGATAAATAACGCACACTCACTTGCCACTTTATTAGGTACAGCACTGATCCCTGCTTTTAGATTGTGAATTATTTTTTTCCAATATTGATAAGTCTGTGCAAATTGTAGAATATTTTTCCTGTCCTTAAAGCTAGGGTCGGCAATTTTGGAAGACTAGCATGAAACTACACCCCCTGCTCACATGCACGAGCGCCGCTGATTCATGACCATATGACTGATTCGACTCAAAACCGGTCCTCAGCACATCATGTTTGTTTTGCACTACGCCAAGTCATGTCTCACTCAGCGGTAAGAAAACACTAAAACATTATCATAGTAAAGTTAAACAAACAAACAAACAAACAAACAAACATGGCAAGTTAGTTAGTACTCACAACCTCATGCTGACTCTCGTTTTTGCCCTGGCTTTGTCCTAATTCTTCTTTGTTTCGGCCTTCTCTGCCTCCATCTTTCTTCTCTTCCTCTGTTTAGCAGGAGGAGTGGTAATTGGGTTTTAGGTAGTTTCTCTGCCATTCTCCACATAACTGTCAAGTCTCCCGTTTTGGCCGGGACAATATTCCTCTGCCTCTTCAAACTGAGCTCTGCCACTAGCCAAATGGGGCGGTAATGCACCAAAATGATGGATGCAGACCACTGTAAAACTGAAGAAGAAGAAAAGCCTCACGAGAACTGCCACCTGCAGTAGCCTGGGTGGCAGCTGTCGCGAGATTAGAGCCCACAGCAGCAACAAACCAAGAAAAACAAAGTGTTTATTTTGGATTTCTTGTACACTTGTCTTATATGTAAGGGATACTAGAGCTTGGTTGGGGATGTGGGACGGCTTGCAGCGGGCTTTGCTTATTTTCAAAGCCAAAACTTGACAGGTATGCATTCTCCAGCGTACTTGGATCCTCTCAGCTCAGCTCGGCTTTGCACATTGAATCAGGGACAGTGCACGCCGGCAAAATGTACACGCAGAAGGTGGGCAGAACGGCAGTACAGGATTTGATTAGTTTAAAAATTAGGAACGAATCTCTGTGATTGGTTGGTGTTTTCCCTGTTTTACTTCTGCTGTAGATAGTGGCAATTTTCGCTCTCTTTTAAGAACACATCATGCATTGATTGACATCGGGACATCACAAACCTTTTAACCAGTATAACAAAAAGTGTATCGAAATCAAATTACCAACCCTAGCTTTAACAGAAGTGGCACCCAATGTGGTTATCTGCTGCTGTCACCCATCTGCTTCAAGATTTAATGTA